>CM061920.1:207661156-207759644 GCA_031002005.1 Vandiemenella viatica
TAAATTAATGTACAATGTCAAGCCAAATGTTTGTATCAAATATGATTGGTGATTCAGCCACAGAATTAGTATATTTTTGGGTTGCTGATTGTTACATTAAAATTGCTATAATGAATGAAAGAGGCCACATCAATGGAGATTAAAAGTTGGATTTAACATTTCATCTTTAAAGTAACCACTGGAATTGATAGACTCATGGTACAAACTTATTCCAACCAATTTAATTTACTTGGTCACATACACTCCTCATTATTGGTTTAAAAAAGAAATGTTTATCCTGTAATGCAGAACTTTCCTCAGGGTGCATACTTACCATTATACAAAAGTCCTAAGTTTATTGTTTTAATGGTGTGATATTGTAAATATGATAATCAGAACCTTAATATTGCAGTAAGCTAATTTCTTAAGCTTTGTAGCTCATAATGTTACATAGGTCAAACATTATTTTGTGTTTATTTGTATACTGTTATTCTGACTCAGTATTACATATGCCATATTTTACTTAATCTCATTCCTTGCCAACTTTCTTATCTCTGGTAGCAATATGATATTTTTTAACTTTCACTGTCTGATTAATATTCAATTTCACAGAAATAAGTGCTAAGCTAGTACTTGTATTCACTTTATGCTAAAGTTCAAGCAATTACTCATGAATTTCTATATGTTGTGTCTGTTTGAGATAACTTGTATAGTTCAAATTTTTCTACGTCAAATTAGGAATTATCATTTTAAGACTAAGAAAGCTATCTGTAGAATTGTTAATATCCAAGTTTTTTTATGATGTATCTACTAATCATCCCTTAATTATTTTAGGATACTGAATTTGAAGACAGTATTATGAATGGACAACCCTACAAAAGTGGGCAATATGCAGGCTCTCTAAGGAGGTATCTTTTCAGAGAACATTTGGGACTTCTTCAGAATAACAACAACAATAAACAGTCAATTCAGGAAATAGATGTCAATGACCCTGTGAGTGACCAATTCTTTTGCAATGTTTGGCAGCGTATCTCTTCGGACAACACAAAAATTTATGAAGAGGTGAGTAAATATTCCATTCAACTGAGAAAATTTATTTCAAATTATTTTAAAAACTTCAGTACAATAGAGCAATAAAGTTGTATCCTTTAGAGCAGTGTTTCTCAAACTTTTAGCTGCGCATACCCCCTGAAAAGTTTCCCAGGCAATGGCAAACCCCTTTTAATTTTTTTTTAAATAAGTATTTTTATTTTACAAAAGTAATACATTCACATTGATGTGATTGTTTCTTCCAGCAGGTTGAGTCAATGTTAGGAGCATTTTGTTCATGTTCAGTCTCAATTCACCACTGTGCATGTTGGAAACTCAAGACAGCCAGTCAGTCGCCATTACGTAAATCTTGTGAACCCACTGTGATCAACTAGTAAACCCCTAGGGTTTCGCGTACCCCTCTTTGAGAAACACTGCTTTATAGTAATTATTATGATACCTCTTGGTTTTTTTGCTTTTGTTTGTTATAATTGCTTTCTGTAACCCTTTTTCATTTTATTAATTATAACATTGATATTGTGGTTGGGGTACTCCAAAACTTGCTCAGCAGACTTGATAAAGATTGCTAGAGGTAGTTGAGGAAATTTAAATTCTGAAACTAAACTGAAAAGAATAGTGCAGTAGGAAAAAAGACACAAGTTAGGGTAGATATAAGAAGAAATAAGTCAAATATATCAGAGAGAAGGTGGAAAGTCAGGTGAACAACTAAAGCAAACACTAACAAGGCAGATTTAGGTAGTGTGTTCAGGATGCACAAAAAAACTATTTGATGAGATACTAAAAACCACTTGATTATGAATGTATGCTGGAAGTTGTGATTTTTTTATTATTATTATTTCTGTTTTCCATTTTACATCCTAAATCTCAATTTTATGCTAGATACACAACATTCAGCAAATTATTAAAATGGTAGGAATAATAGAACTGATCAATATAGATTTATTACTACATTCAATTCAATGGCCAGTTAGGAGTCATTGACCGAGTTGTGAATATGATTTAAGCAGGAAGGCTCAGATTCACAAAAAAAGAAAAAATGGTAAATAAAATTTCATCTGTAATAAAGGTGCAGAAAAAAAAGTAACTAACTAACTTCATGACTGTGGTTAGCAAGAAAATTGAAGAATTCACGTATTTCAGTGGGCCCCTCTTAGGTCTCCCTGCCCAAAAATCTGTACACCTCTCTATCACATACTGGTGAGTGCAAGTGCAGAAGTGTATGTGTGTGAATGAGTTCATGCATGTATCCTTGACACCAGGCATCCTCCTGGCCTACCCTTTGTCACATAACCTTAGTTATGTCAGTATACTTTCAAAAACAGTTCAAAGGGTCCTTAACACACTTAAAACCAATAGCAGATCATTTTAGAAGCATTTTCAGTAGTTTGAGAGTCAGGAAACGTTAGTAAGGAGAGTTTGAGCTATTTTGTAAGTTTTCGAAAATATTATAAAGGAATTTAAACATTTTTAGAAGCCTTTTGGCCACATTCATTTTCAGAGGTGTAAAATGAGATGACAATTCAAATTAGATCCAACACTTGCGTTTTAGAAGATTATATTAAGAAAATATCATGAAATTGGTGATCTTGCAAGCTCAGGGAATTTATAGCACAAGTAACTTTTTTCACCTAATTTTCAAGGTACAGCTAAGATTCAGAGCTCAAAATGTTCAGCATAAGATAATACACAACATATTAAAAGATAGTCAATAAGTGAAAAGGAAGTATGTTTTTTAGACAAAATAAGAGATTTCGCTGACTCTGCAATTCAACATTTCTGCAGACATACAGATCTGAGGGCATAGAAAAGACATGTATATTAAAGAGAAGCTTTCACTGAATACATGGAGTGATTTTCGTAAAGATTCCGACAATATATAAGCTGTAAAAGGGAAATTAAGGTTTGAAAATAATTGCTGCTACTAAGCATTATTTTGGAAACAAAGGATTGGCATTAAGGGAAATAGATAATGAGGAAATAATATTACCATCAGATAGATAATTTAATTTAGTAAAGTTTGAGCTATATTACAGATCGGTAGCACTCATATATTTGGAGATAACGAACATACAAGTTTTTAGCTGACTTTGCACTTATATTCAAAGTCGATTTTCACCATCAAATACATTTGGGATCTAGACGTGTCATATGTCAAAAGTTGAGGAAATTTTTATAGAACAATCTGATAACAGAATCATTTCACAGACTAACGAATTGTAGGGATGGTGACAGAGTAAAGCTTTTACGACTTTAACTCGAAATACACAAATCCTAGGAGAAAACTTGTCATAACTAAAACTGACATTTAAAATATGCTTCATAACATATCAAAATTTCAGACTTATCGGAATAAAAATAAGGTTTCCCTTTCTCAAATCAAGCGTCTGCTGAGTCAGCTGGCCCAATATGAATATAAGGAGCCTCCGCTGGCCTAGGCGGACAGCAGTAATTCGACAGAAATTGAACTGAGAGGACGGCGTGTTGGTTGGTCGCGGAGATGTAGAAATTTTAGTAGTGACGTTATAATGGTGCGGGGTGGATCTTCCTTCGGGATGAACTTTTAACTTTCATCTAGGGGTTAGGAGGAAGTTGCTTACTGTGAGAGGATGGTTTAACCTGTAATCATTTATTTCGGATAGTAGTCTGATGCTTTTCTTTTAGGCCTACGCTGGTACCGAATTTATGTAAGAACTTTTGAAAAAAAATATAATTGGGAATTAATCAGGAAGTCTGAAGTTGTGTTTTAAGAACAGACCTTTATCCCTTGGGGTAATTACGAGGGATTGGCGACCGTAATAACTTAAAGGGTACCAGACACGATCATAGTTAAGACAAGCTGTAAGCTACAACCCCGAGCAAGCAACAGGTTTTACACCTTCCTTATTTTCATTGTCTAACAACATTTTCACAGTCACTATTTTCATACATATAGGAAGGATAGGAAAATTGAATACAGCACAGATGGAGGCAGGAGGGATGTGATTAACAAATATACATTAAAACACTTTATCATATTTCAATATTAATCTTACTCATGTTTAGAGATGAGGCATATGGCAGGAGGTTCTTATTAATACATGCTAAGAGTGAGCACATGGTCCTATTCCTACATCCTGGCCACTTTCCTGGATGTGGATGTATTTCTCTCCATTGGCAACCATAGTCCACTTCTAATTGATGTAGTTGCAACTGTACCTCCACTCTGAGAACTGCCATTCACTTCAGACTCTATCAAACATTTGTATTTAACTACTCAATATAAGACTGAAGCTAGGTTTTGTTTCTAGTGATTTATGTAAAACTTGTTTAGTAACTAATGTAATAAAGTATCTGTGTAGTGAGTTGTTGGAAGACAGGAGACAGATAAAGAGAGAGATGTATATCAATAATAGATGATCAGTCTTGAGTGAATGTTGACCAAGGAATTAGGTATATTAATGTTGAAAAGAAGATTGGACTGTGATCATAGGATTTCAGGTATAAGGTATATAGGCAAGGGAATCCAAGATAAGAATAAATTATCAAGGGAGATTTTAAACAGTTTCCCTCAAGCAGTTAAAGAATTTATATTTAAAATGTTCCTAAGGCATAAAAATGTGTGGTTTGAAACTGGCAGTGGGACATTTCTCTACAGGGATCACACTTGATAATAATAACCATCTCTCTCACTGGGAAATGTGGATTCTTAATTAAAAAGAACTATATATCTTGGACAATTGCCAACTTAATTAAAGTTACATCATTTGTATAAAAAATCTCATACCAAAAATTTATGTTTTTGTTACTTCAATCTCAGGTCTTCCACTGCATTCCTTCAGACCAAGCAACAAGTTTTCATACTCTAAAAAAGTACCAGGATGAGCTCTCACTGTCTGAAACTGATCCGGTAAATGCTGAAAAGATGTTGGAAAATATACAGGTAATTTTCATTGTTTAGTTAACACTCAATAAAAGAGGAAAGTCATTATAAAGAAAATATAATATCAATATTTGACCAATTTTGTAAAATTAATCAGTACTGTACCTATGTATCTACTATAACTAGCAAAAATATTATTTTTAAGGAAAAAACAAAATGGAAAATGCAATTTTTATGTTAATTTGAATATTGGAGGCATAATACTCAAAGCTGACATTTTGTCTCTTATGACTATGGTTCGGATCTTTATGACCAAAATAATCGAGAAATATGCAAGCAAATATGACCTAAATGAGACAAAATATGACCAAACATTAAATTTTTTATACTTTAAAAATGCTCAAATGTACATAATTTATTTTATGTAGTTGTGTCGCTTTCATGTAGACAACATAATTTTCTTTTATGCACTCACTGTACGATTGGGAAATTAATTTTTTTGAAAGTTATTTTTTTGATGCTGTAAAAGAATGGATTACTAGAATTTTACTTTTAAAAATGGAAATTTAGTATAAATTTGTTGCGAATTAGTGTACATACCATTTTTTATTCTTGTTTCATGCCAACATTGTAGTATTTCACCACATGCGTCGTCAAGTTCTCGAAGATGAATTTTCTCCAGTTGTCACTTAAAACTGTCTTGTAGTGTGAGAAGCTTCGTTCGACATCGCAAGATGTGACGGGAGCGTACTTAAACAGAGTCAGGTTACTGTAATTTAATTGTGGGTCGTCTTCATTCAAAACAGATTCGCAACCATGTAAAATTTCACTAATTTTACAAATTGTTTTATATCCCTTACTCCCACACACATTTTATCAAATTTGTTTTTCAGCAAACTAGCCACACTGTCCCCTGCTTGGACTATTTCGGTTTCCACGCTTTTAACGACTGCCAAACTATCATTCAGTTCTAGACCAATTTCTTCAAGACACGAAATCGCAGTTGTGATGCCTGAAAAACTTGACTTTATGTACGCCAAATTTCTGAATAAATTACTGGAAAAGAGTTCTTGGACAATTTTTATGTAAGATGCTTCACTGCTATCAAAATTAGAAACTGTTTTCTTTATTTTATCATAATATTCACAGTAATAGCTAACTGCATCGAGCCATGTGCTCCAACGAGTAAGTACTGGTTGTGGTGGAAAAGGGACGGACGGTGCTTCTTCTTTAAACTTTGCCACTCTCATTGGAGCTTTAACAAAAATCTTTTTTGCATTTGATATTAACCTATCAAGATCAGAGAAACTTAATCTTACATCCTCGGCAACTGTATGTAATCTATGACAGAGACAAGTTAAATGCACCATCGAAGGATACAACATCTTCAGACATTTCCCAGCCTTTACCATGTACGGCGCAGCGTCGGTCACAAATAGTAAGACATGTTCTCGCTTAACTTCGCTGCTCCATAAAAGTTTCATAGCGTTGTCGAAACGGACAGCAATTGTTGAATGGTTTACTGATTGAAAAGCTTCACAGTCCAGTAAAAATATATCACCCGGTGTGTCAGAAAGTAGGGTTCCAACGATAACATTTACAACGTATCTCCCACAAGTATCAGTACTTTCATCCATTGATTCCCAGATCTTATTGGTACCTATCTTAGTTCTGATTGTCTGCAATACATTTTCATAACAAAACGATAAATAGTTCTTCCTCGATGTTGATTCGGTTGGAATCATCTGTGTTGTGTATTTCTCCAAGAACGATTTCAAATGCTCATTGTTCACTTTATTAAGTGGGATGTTGGCTGATACCATCATTTCACAGAGTTCTTTAGAAAAAATTGACAATTTGGAAGACGATGAAGCTGAAGATGTATCCAAGAAAAGTCGCTGTTTGCTTTGTCGAGTGGAATGTCGTATTACGTTATTCTTGTGTCTTGGATTGCAGTGCTGCTGCGCATGGAATCGCTTTGTTGCATTCACTTTAGTTTCACATAATTTACAGAAAAGAACTCTTTCATCTGTGCTAAAATACTCCTCTCCAAATTCCTTTACGTAACTCCGTAACTTTGCACTTTCATAAAGTTTTGTTTTCGGCATGGCAGTACTCTCTGATCCACTGCAGATTTAACACTGGTTCAGGATTATTTTCAAAAGCATTGGTGACAGTGCGTGAGTGGCTGAAGCTTTGTGCTTGTTTCGACGCGGATTGTCTGGTATATGGGGAATACCAGAGCTTGGTAGGGACGGGTTTCCCGTTAAGCAGCAATTTCGCCGTACTGAATCGTAGGAAGGCAATTGATTCCTCTCAACTCATTGGTGGGACACTGCAGTGGACTCAACTCCCGCGATACCGTCGCAAGTGAGACATTGATTGATGTGGCTCGACACAGGCATGCTGCTGCTGTATAGTCAAATTTAAAAAGCGGGCGGAACATTAATGTTTAGAGAGTGACAGTAATTTATAACTTTAATTCTTGACAGGTGAATTCTGAACAATTTAGTGACAATTAGTTTTGTTTCTTTCTCCAATATATAACAGGAGTATATTTCTTTGAATAATTACCTTAATGTCTTTTCATCTATAACTTCTATCCAAAAAATACCAGATTTTTCCTCAAAATTTGAGCACATGACCATAAAAATTGCTGAAACATTACCAGAATTAGGAAAATGGCCTGAATAAGCATTTATAGGCTATTTAAAATACATTTAAATACAATCAGAAATGTTGGTTCAGTGTTTATTTCAGCATTTCAGCTCAAAAAGAGGGCAGGAAAAAAATATGACTTTTCCTAAAGATCCGAACCCTACTTATGACAGTACATGCAATTGTAAAAGAAGCAGCAATTTGATGATTTCGTTAATAAATTAATTCTTCAGTTTACAAGCGGTGTGTAGTGCCTCAGTGTGTAAACATATCAATCAAAACTCTAAACAAATCTTTTATTTACATTCCAAATAAGAAAAATATGCAGCAAAAGAGGCTAAAAAATAGAAAAAGGTACAGAACTTATTTGGCTACAAAGTCTACAGTACATTTTAGTAAAGACCACTTTGATTTAAGTTTTGTTTGCTATTTTATCATGTTTAATAAATTTTATAATTTAATATTTTTCTGTTTTAAAATTGAGTATCATTAAATACATTACCACTTTGAAGGTTAAGTATTGTGTGCTGCTATAGACATGACACCTTTATTATTGGAATTTGTCAGAAAACATATGTTCCATATGTATAGAAGTACATAACTCAACTATCAAATTAGTAATGCTCTTCAAGATACGCTGATTAGCCAGAACATTATGACTACCTACCTACTATCGATATAAACCTGTCCAAGTGATAGCAGTGTCACCTGACTAGGAATGACGTTAGACATACGCACAGTGCATGTAGTATCAGTAAGTGTGCTATCCATGTTAAGAATGGGGAAGGCACGTGATCTATCAGAGTTTGACCGAGGACAGATTGTGATGACCCGGAGGCTCAGCAGGAGCATTTCTGAGACTGCACAACTTATCAGCTGTTCGAGGAGTCCTGTGATGAGTGTCTTCAACAAGTGTCGAAACCAAGGTGAAGCCACGTCCAAACATCATTCCATCCAACTCCTCATTACAGATGTCAGACGTTGTAGGGTGGGCTGACTAGTAAAAACGGGACAGCCGGCAAACTGTGGCAAAACTGACATCAGACTTTAATGCTGGGCAGAGTACAAGTGTGTCTGAATACACAGTGCACTGAACACTTCTAACAAAGGGCCTCCGCAGCCAATGACCCATGCGTGTGCCAATGTTAACACCACAACATCAGCAACTACGACTTAAATGGGCATGTGGCCATCATCACTGGACATTGGAGCAGTAGCAGAGCGTTGCATGGTCTGATGAATTCTGATCCCTTCTTCATCATGCCAATGGGAGGGTGCAAATCTGTTGTTTTTCAGGGGAACATATTCTTGACACCTGTACTGCAGGATGGAGACAAGCTGGCGGCGGCTCAATTATGCTCTGTGGAACATTCACGTGAGCATCCATGGGTCCAGTGAAGCTCGTTCAAGGCACCATAGCGGCCAATAAGTATCGTACACTGGTTGCAGACCGCGTACACCCCTTCAAGATGACCGTGTCTCCCAACAGCAATGGCATTCTTCAACAAGACAATGTGCCATGTCACAATTGCAGGAGTGTGTGGAGTGGTTTGGGGAACAAAGTGACTTGATGTGCTGGCCCCCAAACTCACCAGATCTGAACCCGAGATCGAACACATCTGACATGTGGTTGAATGTTGCATCAGAGCTCATCACCTCCCTCCCCGAAATTTACGGAAATTAGTGTGTACAGATGTAGTGCCAACTCCCACCGAGACCTACCAAGGCCTCATTGATTCCATGCCAAGATGTATCTTTGCTGTTATCCGTGTCAAAGGCGGACTTACTGGGCATTAGGAATGTGCTCATAATGTTCTGGCAGATCAGTCAGTATATTTTTATATCACTATCACTAGAGTTTGTTTTGCATCAATAACAATATCTGCAATTGATGGATTGACATGATGAATACTTGCCATTAGTTCATTGTCTACTTATGCGCTCAACAAATAAAAATATTTTCATCTTAACTATATCACCAAAAATGATTATTACAGTAACTCTTCTAAGAGCGATCTGGTGGCTCAGTGTTTAAAGCATCTGAATGTATATCAAAAGGTCTCTGATTTGAATTCTCATCTCAGCGGGGATTTTCAAAGGTTCTTAACGTGACCTTACCTCTGGCACAGCCTGCTGTGTTATATCAAGTGTGCCAGAAAACTTCCATAATTTGGATTCCATATTAAACTGTAGTTTTCCTATACCCACTAGGAAAACCAGGTTAGGTTAAGGCAGCTATGATAGGGGTGGCATGCACAGGCCTAAAAATCTTTTCCCAGGTGTTTACAATCACACGAGGCTTTACCTTTTGCTCTTCTAAAGCAAATTTCGATTTATAATGCAACTTTTTAAGAAGTTGTTTCGACTGCTACAAAGTGTAAATAAGTAAATCTTTGGGAACAAATTTCTCTTAATACTAATTGTCTGATATGTTCAAAATTTCAGTTTTAGGGAGCTATTTCATCTCAGCTTGGTTAGTTCTGTAGATAAACATGTCCCTTTTAATGTCTTTGATTTAATCCATTTTGTTTTTATTTAAAATAAACAACATTAAATGAAATTTGACTGAAATTCTAATAGCATAAAATGTGATATTCCTGTCACATTAGAATGGTCCAAACAATAATGTTACTTAATGATGTCTAAGTGATAAAATAATTATTCCAAAATCAGTTGCATAGTTTAATATTTTACTTTTTTAAAAGAACAAATTCTCATATTTCATTTGTGTATCAAGCTTTTGAGATTCACAGACTATGACTCAGCTGTAGAAGATACGACCGAGCTGTGAATATATTGACACCAGGTTATGTGCCCAAAACTAAAAAGTTTATTTGTTGTTTCGTGTTTGAGTGTAAAAGGGTGTGGGAAGATTCTCTTTTTTAGGTAAGGGTGTCAGGGATTGGAATGAGTTATCAAGAGAAATGATGAATAATTTACCGAAAACGTTGAAAGAATTTAAAGATAAAATTTGTAGATGGCAAATGTAAGTGGCTGCAGGATAGGGGGAAGATGGGGGTGTAGGGAAATTGCCACCGGAGCCTGTGCTCCATTGCAATTAATTAAATTAAATTAAATTAAGCATTTTTACTAACATCATCTGGATTTTTCTTTTCCCTTTTATTTGTAATCACAAGTGTCATAACAATCCGTTCTTGTAATTTAGGTTTATTTCATTTTATTTATTACCATTGGAGTGTATTATTGTTGCTGTATAAGAGCACAATAAGGAATTAAATATCACTGTATTATCAGACTACAGTAACTTAGATTTGGAAGCTGTGAAGTAAAATAGTGGGTGGCCATGCACCTTAGTTGGTGAAGTGATTGAATTTGGACAGAGTTACTGGATTCATTTGTCTCCAATTAAGCCAATGATTTCTTGAAATGGAACATCCTTAGTGACTCCACAGGTCCACTTAGCCTGTTGTCAGATGGGCTCTGGGAAAGATCTTGTAGGAAAAAACCAACCACTGCGTGGTTTCTATTCCCACGACCTTCAGATGGTCAATACAAGTTCCAACTCCATTCATTACACCATGTCGTAAGGCTTCCAAGGAAAACTAGCTTTGCCCTTCAACTAAGTAAAATAATAAGCATTAAAATACTGAAGTCAGTTAAAAAGTTAATTAAGCTATTTAATTTTTTTTAAAAGCCTTTTACTTCATTTGAGCTTTTTTTTTTTTTTTTCAGGGCCATTTGGTGAATATTCCATTGGAATTTTTGAAGTATGAAGTTCTTACACCAAATGCGAATTCTGTGGAAGGTATTTTGCCAACGTCATTGTGGACGTGACAGAACTTATTCAGTGTATTTGGAGGTGTGTTCTGTGTTTATCTGCACACAGTGAATTTAGTGTCTGTTATCAAAGGCATGCTGCTTTACAATATTCTTTAGGTATGATGGAAGTATGTTGTTACCTTTTGAGGTGAAAATAATCTGAAGTATGCCTTTTTATTAGTAGACCAATGTAAATGTCAATATATTTATTTCTTTAGCTTGATGGGAAACAAAAGATATTGATTCACAAGTATTAATAAGGAAAGAGAAAGGAACTGTTACAGGTGACGGCAGGATGATACATTTACATGTAAAAATAAAATACACAAACACTGAAGAATTGTGATATCTTTGGGTTTAAAACCTTCATCAGTGATAGATCATAAAGTTTACTGCCAGCTGACAATTTATTGATAAATGAAAGTTGATTCAACCAAAAAATTTCTTTTCCATGTTCATAACTTTTCTCTTTTTGCCATCACATGCAGTGATAGTTACTTTCATTTTCATTACTAAGACGTATTTCTTAAGTTTACTTTAAATGGTATGAGGTATGAACTTGCCATTAAGTTTTGTATATACATGTTCCTACGTGAAAAAAATAATTTTTTATGTATTTTTGCAACTATTTAGTTTTTCTGAAGAATGTTATTTTATACATGTAATAATAATGTGCTTACAATTTTTACTTTGTAAAGTCATTTAGACAGCTTTAGAATAAAACCTCAAATAGTTTCTTACAGATTTTAAGAATTTTTAGCATTTATTTGGAGATTCACTTTTATATTGCTGAAGTTTCATGCAATATAGAAAAGGACAGTAATAAAACATTAAGAAAGATTCTGCAAAATATTTTGCTTGGACAGTTACAGGTCTCAAGCCAAGTTCTAATTAGTTTACGGTCTAAAATACTTTGTTTGCAATACATGACCATGAGATCAGTTTAAAAAATATGTCGGGTAAATTATGAGATTTACAGTGTTTCGTCTTCAGTTTTGTGAAACCATAAGAGTACATTTTTTGGAGAGTTTCCAACAATCTTGCTTATGTCCTCTACAAGGTCTCTCGCGAGACATACAAGGACTCACTCCCTTGTAGAGGATCAAGGTTTGTCCAAGCATCTGCTTCTACAGCCATGCTAACTTGTCTTCTGCTGACTATGTTACCTTATGCAATAATCCCTTGCATTCATTATTTGCTCAGGTGGGAAGTCATTGGTGGTCAACATCTGAAGGATTCTTTTATTTTGTGACAAATATAATACAGAGCTCCAGTAACTGGGAATATTACTGCTTATTAGAATCTCTTGCACAACTGATAACTTTCTCAATTTCTCCATAATGTTTCTCCCAGCTGATAGACTGCTCACATCAACACTGTACCAATTCTCCCACACAACAGCCCCTTCTTTGCCCTCTCTAGCTGCTTCCAAGCAAGATGAATCCTCCTTCCCACCATCAAATTACTTCTTTCTTATTAGATAGAATTAAGCCACCAAAAACACCTCTTTTATCACACTGGCCCAGACATCTTCAAATTTAAACGTCCACTCCTTAGAACTACAGAATATTCTGGTAAGGCAGCCCACCCACTCACTTTATTGGCTACACAAAATTGTGCAAAAATCACTCGGTTATGTCTCAAGGGAGGCAGGCACTCCCAGACAGAATGAGCAGCCATGGTTCCTCACAAGTTTTAATACAAATATGGTAGAGATTGCAACATAGTGATATTACTAAACCTTGTTTTTGTATTTTTCCTGTTTTGTAACTATACAGTAGATTTTTGGGTGATTCACTGTTATCACAGTATATTTTACTTTCTTTCTCCCGCTTGTTCAAATGAATCCCTCTCTCAACATTCCAGTTCTGAATCTTCAGTTTCAGCATTCCTGATGTAGTTGACAAGAAAGTGCCTTTCTGTCTACCAATGACCAGGTAACGGAAGTTGCAGATTACCATTAAGACCTCTTACATTACTTGCCAATGAAGTCTTACATCTATACCCTCACTAACTTTTTAGCAGTGACAAGTGCCCTTTTTATCATTGTCATTATTATTACAGACTACAGTTATAGTAGCATAGGAATGATATCAGATTATTGTGCTTTCAGATAATACATCAAATTGGTTACAGAACTTATAATTATTGCAGTATTATTATATCTTTAGTCCTCAGTCTGGTGTTTCAACTCTTTCCTACCTTATACTGCAAGTTAGCAGCATTAAATACTGTTCTTAGACCCAATATGAACTCACTTCATACTGACCTCTTCAAATATCCCACTCTGCAACCCACGGAACGAAGTCTTGCATTGAGAATGTTTGAAAGCATCATGTGTGATTATTTTGAGAGATGTGCTCACAGATTGGATAGTTTTCTTGTTCTAAAATAAAACAATTTTTTAAAATGTTGATTTACAATTTGTATATCTCCTTATTTTAGCTCTCTGCATGTATAAGTGTACACTATCTAGATCAGTTAGAATACTTGTTTATCCTGGAACAAAATAATACCTCATCTTTGATGTTCCTTTTATTCATTTATGTGTAAGTGGTTTAGCTATCTCCTGTAGCAGGTTGATTCACTCAGCAGTGAAATTGTTATGTTGGTATAAAACATTATTAATTATAATTTTCTTGTAGCTCTTGGAAGTGGTTGTTAATAGAAACCCTTTATATATGAGTGTTAACAGTTGAAAACTTTTATATTGCACTGTTTTATATACAATTTTTTTTTATCGAGTTGGCTATTATATTGTTTATAATATAATTTTTAAAGTGTCGTATCAAAACTGTTTAAATTAAACTTGTTATGGAATGTATTTTGTAAAATTTATACACCAATGATTGAAACATGTTATATAAATATTAAAATTGATGTTTCTGTATAATTTTCTTTAACTGACTTACCTTTCTGCATTATGACAGCAATATATATTGCACTACTGCTATGTTTGAATGAGAAGAGGGAAAAGTAAACCTCACACTTACGAAATGTGAAGGCAGAAGGGCAGATGAAAGTAAAACTATACAAACAATTAATGGCTGTGTCTGATTTTTTCACAGATTTTCTTCTTTCTGTTTTACACCTAACTATATTTTTTCATGTGTGTTATTCTCTCAAAATATTATTTATTTGCTGCTGTTTTTTTCTCTTATTATTTTGTCATCTCAAACGTTCTGCCTTCAGTTTTATAATACAAATTTTTAAAAGTGTTCTAAAGTGTCTTATCAAAACTGTTTAAATTAAACTTGTTATGAAATGTATTTTGTAAAATTTTATACACCAATGATTGAAAGTCTGAAACGACATGTTATATAAATATTAAGATTGATGTTTCTGTATAATTTTCTTTAACTGACTTACCTTTCTGCATTACGACAGCAATATTTATTGGACTACTGCTATGTTTGAACGAGAAGAGGGTAAAGTAAACCTCACACTTTTACGAAACGTGAAGGCAGAAGGGCAGATGATAGTAAAACTATACAAACAATTAATGGCTGTGTCTGATTTCTTTCATAGATTTTCTTCTTTCTGTTTTACACCTAACTATATTTTTTCATGTGTGTGTTATTCTCTCAAAATATTGTTTTTTATTTGCTGTTGTTTTTTTTTCTTATTATTTTGTCATCACAAACTTTCTGCCTTCAGTTTTTATAATACATCAGTATGGTTACTTTATCTGTGATGCCTTGTAGTATTGTTTACTGTTCCTGTATTGTGATTAATGAATTGTATTAAATTGGAAAGTTTTCTTCAGAAGCTGTTTTCCACAATTAATGCATAGTCATGTTAGCTTGTGAACTCTGAGATTTTTAATGTATCTCATACATGATTGATACCATTTATGAAAGCAAATTTTCAAATTTGAGATATTTGAGACACTAAAGATGTTTATATTAAATTCAAATGAATAAGAAAGAACTATGTGACAAATGTAAAGGCACCTATTTTAAGACAAAACAAATAGTACACTTACCATTTTCTGTAGAATTCTTATCACATCAGTGTTCAATTAATTGAAGTTTGTATATTCAGTTGAGTTTGTATATTTCTATTTCAAAGGATCCCTTGTTCAACATTTGTCACACCTAGCTATATACCTGATAAATAATCATGTGACTATTACTTGAGGTGGTTCAGGAAGGAAGAGAATAAGGCCTCAGAGGATGACTAGCATACAATCAGAACTCTTGTGCATCAAAAGTTGGGTTTTTACAGATAAATACTGTAGGAAAATTTTAAGAAAATAGCCCATACTAAGTTAACATCTTTTCAGTTTATACTTCACAGTTTATAAATGACAAGAGAATTGGAACAGTGTTCATATATAATTTTTTTTTATTTTACTGTTATTACCAAAGATAAGAAATAAAATAATTCATGGTTTGCTGACAATAAGTCCAACAAATTATGAAAATTATGAAGACTGAATTCCAGGTTCTCTCCAATACAAATTGAGCAACAAAAGTGTTTCTCATATTAAATATGTATATTAAAAAATTAGATTCATGTGTAAGTGCTCAAACAATGCAATAATTGTTATGGAACCAATTTATCAGCATCTTCCTAAAACATCTAATCTGACTCTTGCCAAATGGATGGAAACTGTTTCATACCCCATGATATCATCTTAACAGCTACTTTGATATCACTGAAAAAAAAAAGTTGGAAATATAATGTTTTAACACTTGCATTTGACTGGCAAGCAAATAATTTTACTGCAACACTGTTACGTTTGATGATGTTTTAATTTACGCTGTGCATGACATGTTTCAAGAAGTGATTGTCGTTTTCAAACGCAATATTAATACATTTTTAATGTGCGAGTGCTTGCATCAGTTTCCACTGTACATTGTTAAAACGTTTGCAGTTTTTGTGTTTGAAGGTTTCTTAAAACTCGTCACCACAGAAATTCACACGTACACATTCTCATAACATTAAATATTGGTATTATGTATAATGTTAACTTTCAGTGTACATCACATAATACCTAAGTCCATTTATTATGGATAAAGTAAAGACTCTTGCATTTACAGACCAAAGGTTTTTGATCAATATGATGTAAAGTATTTAAAGTCTATAAAACTATGAGAGAACAATAATTAAAATCTTTTTCATCAATCATATTATCCTAGATATTAATAACATACATTTAGCTAGTATCTAATCATTTTAGCAGCATCAGAATAAGAGGCAGCTCCACCCAGAGAACCAAAATAATACTTGTGACGACCGTGGAAGCCTGCGCAATTATTATTATTTTTATTTTTACTTATGGGATATGTCATTAGAGGCAGGATGGGACTGAGGACAAGGAATGGGAATGAATTTGGCCATGGCCTTTTTGAAGGAATCATCCTGGCATTCATCTGGAGTGCTTTGGGGAAACCATGGAAAACCCAAATCTGGATGCCCGGACAGGGATTTTAACTGACGTCCTCCCGAATGCGAGGCCAGAGTGTTAAAATTAATTTTAGATGTTGTTTATGACAGAAGATGCTTCTTAAACAAGAACCCAATGATGGTAACAAATTAAAATAAAAAAATTAAATGGTATATTGAAGACAAGGAAAAATTATTTTTGATAGAAATATTTCTTTAGTACTTGATATTAACTAAAAAAACTGGTACTTTCATTAACACACTAGACACAACTGATAGTCATTACAGTCACAAACAATAAAATACAATATAGGCTCCTCCTATCTCTTACATGATTAAAGGGATCACAAAATATTGTATACTTTTATTTGCTATTAAGGCCATTCTTTTTTAGCCTGATGTAAATTACTAGTTCACTTAGAAACTGATCTGACTTCTTTTTAGAATCCATCATAATTTGATCAATATGTGTCTGTACAAATATTGTAGACACTCTTTTAAAACACTGCTGAACAAATGCACACGGAAATTTTTCCATCTTTTAATGAAATATAAAACGAGACAGTAGCATATTATAAATAAGTCATCATCATTGTTACTATTGTTGTTAATTGTGATGTATATATTTCCCTAATTGCCTTCTTGTAATGATGCCATGCCCCATTCTGGGCATAGATGATTACCACGAAGGATGTACCCCTCCGTGAAAATACTTTTGGGAAGAAGAATTGGGATGGTTTCGCATTGCTTTCCCCAGTGTGTGTTTTCGTGTGTGTTATTGTAGGTGTGGGTGACTGTGATAGGGTATGTATCAGTGTGTGTTCAGTATAGTGAAATGAGACATGAAGGAAAAGGTTGACACCCAGAGCAGGCCCATTCAGGCCTACTTATCCAAAAGATACCAAATGGCTGCCAGGATTAATGACGCCATATTATGAATGAATCACCAACAGTGCCACATGCTCTCACTTCATATACACTGCAGAGAGATTTGGGATTTAACTCAGTACTCTAACACATAATCTGGAAATTAGGAATTGTGCATCACTACCTTTCCTTATCTTGCCGGCAAAGTCCTGATGGAAATTTCTTTCACCACCAGACCTTAAGCAGTTAACCCTGAGCCAACAAACTGAGTCAACAGGGCAGGCTCCTACCCACCTATTTATGCTTTATTTGTGTTTTTAATTTGATTCTTTCACTCCCTACAGTCTATCGCTTGTCACTTCCCCTGAAAAATTATTTCTGCCCCTGACTCCTCTCCCTACAAATGAAAACTATTGCATTCGCTAAGGCCAAGTGCTTTTTTTTATAATTGTGCTCCTTTTTCCATATAGAACACCTTAACTTTTGCCCAATATCTGTCCATTCCTCATTCCTAGCATACACCTTATACATGCTACCACTCTCTTTATCTGTATTTTATCTTCCAACGATTCCTTACCCAGCCCCTTAATTATGTCGGCTACTTACTGTGCTCTACATTATTTTCCACAGATGAATCGAGCTGTCTTACTACACACCCCTCTGTATCTTGTATTTGTTAACCATAATTTGGATCTCAATACTGCTCCACTATACTCAAGCTAGGACCTTACCAAGATTTTGTAGCCCTTACTTCCTTATCCCATCCCCATCCCCTTATTACTCACTGAAATAGATACAAGGTTATGAAACCTATCCTTATTACCTCACTTGGGTCTGACATTAAGAAGGACTCGGGTTCAAATCTCGATACAACCATCCAGATTTCAATTTTTCATTGCTCCCTGAAATCACTTAAGACAAATGCCAGTACAATTCCTTCAAAAGACCAAGGCTTAATTCTTTCCTGTTCCTTGCAATCCCTTTCCCCTATCCTCTACTGCCTCTAATGACCTCGACAAGGGCTGAAGCTCAATTAAAAATAATGATGCTGCATTTTATATCTTTAATTACCTATCGTATAATCCTATAAAATCTTTTATTTTTCTAATTTTGTACCTAATAAACTAACTTTTTTGGGCATGTATCTTAGTTCAACGTTGAGCTACCTGACTAGATGCCCTGTCCATACTCTTCTTCAGCTTTCCCAACTCTATCTCATTTCAGTACAATTACACAGCAAAACGTCAGCTGCAAGTAATCGAATGTCTGACTGTATACCAACAGCAGAATCATTAATTATAATATTGAAGACCAGTGATCCAGTAAATTATCCTGTTAAATCATTATTTTACAGTTGTCTGTCTTAACTCTGCATTCTCGTTCCTTTTTTTTTTCTCCCTTGAGAATTACTCCACCCAGCAATCCACATTCCCCACCATCTGTGATTCACTTTGTAAAATTTCTTGTAGATATCCAGTGCCATTCCCTTATTCATTCCTCTGTAATTCCCTATACAATGCTTCCTAGCCGAGATTCACGTGAACAGTCTCTCTTAAATCCTTCACAGTCACTCGATTTAATTGGATATGTAGCTTCCTGTCACTTGCCCATCACATTAATGTCCTAAGAACTATAGTTATCAACTCTTTTGTCAGCATTCCTTTACGAAGTGCTACTTACTATGGCACATTTCCAGTTGTCTGGTATACAGCAAGAATCCAAACTTAAACTACATATTATTTCAAAGACTTGTAAAATGTCACATTCACCTCCCTTTAATAAGTCTACGATAAAATTATTTACACTATCCCGTTTACAATTTTTAATACACTCATTATTTTATTTATATCATCAGAATCTATTCCTAATTGTAATCTGCTCTCATTGAATTACTCCTGATGTGACAATTCCTATACTGCCCTGTGTGGCAGTACCCAATGTCTCATCAAATCAGTTACTTCAAATTCCCACTCTCTGTAAATCCTCAATAGCCTCTTCCCCATCCTTATCAATACTTGTCTTAATGCTCTTGTTCCCCATTTCATAACATAACCATAGAAATTTCTAGTTTCATCATTCAATAAATAATTGAACACTTCAGTCTCAATGCTGACATACCTAGGTTAATATAAGTGTATGATTATATATGATAACACATATTTGTCAATTACATGTATAATATAAGGTATAAATATAATGCCCACGATTATTACAGGCAGTGGCATAGCTAGGTTAACAAGAGCCCCTGTGCAAAAAACGAAAAAAAAAATGAGTGACCTTTATTTTCAGAAATAACATTCTCTGGAGCTGGAGCTTTAAATCCAAAATAGAGTTTTTGTTTCAGAATCAATTTTACTATGTGAAAGAATTTTCTCCTTAGAATTGGCAGCTGAAAATGACAGAGATAATAAAATATGTCTTGTAGTATGAAAGGTGACCGGTTATTTACACGCTTGTTTTTGAAACTGGGCACAAATGTGGAAATAAAAGTCTCTGGAACTTGCTTTCAGATATGTTAACTACCGGTAATATGGTATGTTAGTCTATTTGCAGTCAATTCTGAAAATTGTGTGATTTTTTTGGTATACAAAGTAACTAACCTGTATTCAGTATTGTACCTGTATTCAGTATTTGTACTGTTGCACGTCCCTTAACTGTTTTAGGTAGTAGCCATGGGAGAGGTGTAGGCCCTCTTCTGCAGGATCAGTTGGGTACAGGATATCATTTCGCAAGTTTTTTCAAACCTAGTGCAACATTAGGCCAGGTCATAAAGGATATAGGTTCCCTTTGTAGGAGTTTCACTAAGGATGATAGAGTAGTGATAGTGGGAGGTGCGGGAAATAGTATTGATAGAAACGCGAGTTATAGTATAGAGCGTGACCTGAGGAAGGTGGTGAAGGAGGCACAGCATACCAGGGTGGAGCTCATGCAGGTCCTAAGTCGCCATGACCGGCCACAATTAAACTATGCTGTAAGGCGAGTTAATGTGGAAATGGAAGTGCTACTTGGGAAAGGCATTAGTTCTGTGTTGGGGGTTGTGCCTGTGAACACCATTGGTAGGTGGGGTTGTTTCACTAGGCATGGCCTACACCTAAAGAGAAGGGGGAAGGGAGTACTTTCTGAGTTATTAGCTAAAGCAGTGAGGGAGCCCGTTTCCAGTGATTGGGTCAGGACTGTGCCTTTTTTAGGTTAGGGGCTGCTGGTGAAGGGACAGAAATAGATTATCAAAGTGATACTGATTGCAGATTCGCGATGGGGAAAGTCACAGATATTAAAGAAATAGATGAAATGGCTGAAACAATAACTGACTGTGGGAAAGAGGAGATAAATTCTGAAAATGTAAAGCCAGTGGTAAGGGTGTTAATGGTAAACTGTAGAATTATAATGAACAAAGTAATCGAATTTTCAAACTTAATAGAGATGCACGAACCACAAGTAATAATTGGGGTAGAGAGTTGGTTAAAAGAAGAAGTACTAGACAGTGAGGTTTTTCCTGATGGTTACAGAGTGTACCGCAGAGATAGAGGAGCTATTGGTGGAGGAGTCTCCATACTAATTAGCAAAAACTACCACAGTTCACTGGCATTCATAGATCAAGACCATGAGTTACTTGGGGTAGATTTCTGGGGTAATAAAAAAAAATCAGAGTGTTGGCTGTTTACTGCAGTGGAAGAATGACAGAAGAGGATGAGGCTCTTGGGGAGAAATTAAATTCATACTCAGATTTCAGAGGTGAGAATAGAATGATCATCATCGGCGGGGATTTAAATTTACCAGGTGTAAACTGGGAAGGGAATAAGATAAATAACACAAGGGAACAAAGATTTGCTAATATCTTAATAAGGGAAGGAGGATTTACACAAGTGGTTGAGCAAAACACTAGGGGACAAAATATTTTGGATATATTGCTAATTAAGCCCGATGAAAACCTTTTGAGGTATCAAGTAACTGAAGGAATAAGTGATCTGATGGATATTAGAGGATTCAGTAAACCAGCAGCCAAAATTGAAGGGGGAAATAGGTACAATTATAAAAAGGCACAGGTTTCAAATTTGAAGAGATATTTCAGAAAACAATTCAGCAAATGGAAGGCTCAGGTACAGTAGAGTCAAGGTTGGAAGAGTTCAAGGAGATAATAAGAAAGGGGGAAGAAAAATTTATTCCAAAGCAGAAAATAAAGAGAAGTAGAGAACCTATGTACTATAATAGGAAAATGAGGAGATTAAAAAGGTTGGTAAGAAAAGAACATAACAGAGTTAAGAGACAGTAGGGTAGTAGGGAATATTCAAAACAACTAAACAAGGACTTAATAACAGCAAAGAAAATGGCTAAAGATGGGTTTATGAAGAGTAATGTCAGTGCAGGAGGACCATTGACTGATGCATCTAGAATTTTCTATGGCTATATCAGGAAACTGAGGGGAAGGGAGGGTGTAGAGACACTTATAGATAAGGATGGAGAAGAAGTTACTGAGGATTTGAAAAAGGCAGAGATTTTAAGTAACTGGTTCAGTGAAAGCATTAGGGACAATGAATCAGAAACAGGAGGGTCTAATTCGGAGAACGAGCTTAACAACACAATTAGAAATGACGATAGTAAAAAATTTGATATCCATCATGAGGAAATCATGAAGGAAATAAGAAAGCTGAAAAAAAAATAAAGGGGCTGGTGAAGATAATATTACTACAGATATCTTAAAGATAGCCGGATGTGACATTGTACCTTATCTTGAAATATTATTTAAATTGAGTCTAGACACTTGCTGCTTACCACAGGACTGGAAAAGTGCAATAGTAGTACCGGTACATAAGGGAGGGGTGAGAAATAGAGTTGAGAATTACAGGCCAATCAGTTTGACATCAGTGGTAGGTAAATTAATGGAAAGATTGATATGCAACCACATCAGAAATATATGTGAGGAACGTAAGTGGTTTTCAAGCAGGCAACATGGTTTCAGGCAAGGATATTCATGCGAATATCAGTTGGTGGGATATATGCAAGATATTTCAGATGAAATGGACAAGGGAAGCGAAATTGATAGTGTAGCACTAGATCTGTCTAAGGCGTTTGACAGAGTAAGCCATAAAATGGTAGTAAATAAGGTGAAAACCATTGGAGTGGATAAGAAAGTCATTTACTGGGTAGAAGAATTTTTAAAAGGTAGAAGGCGGAAAGTTAGGGTAGGAAGTGTAGT
The DNA here is from genome assembly GCA_031002005.1 of Vandiemenella viatica. NCBI lineage: Eukaryota > Metazoa > Arthropoda > Insecta > Orthoptera > Morabidae > Vandiemenella > Vandiemenella viatica. Next base: position 207,683,935 of record CM061920.1, read on the forward strand.
ATCAAAGGAGGTGGGAGTGGAAATGGGTGTGCCACAGGGTAGCGTATTGGGACCATTGCTATTCATTATTCTAATGAATAATTGTGTTGATTGTTTACTATCTGAAATTAGATTGTTTGCAGATGACATAATGCTGTATAAAAGAATCAAAACGATAGAGGATTGTAAACAGTTGCAGGGTGATCTGGACAGAAAGCTAATTGGGTTGGTAAACATGGAATGAAGATAAATGCAAAGAAGAGTCAGCTTATTAGATACACAAATAAAAAACAAAAGATTAATTATGAATATAAGGTGGGGAAAGAATTGCTTGCTGAAGACTTGAAATGTAAATATCTTGGAATTACTTTTGATAACAAACTTAACTGGGCAGGACACATAGGACAGGTGGTAGAAAAAGGTTTCAAAGTTCTGCACTTGTTGGAGAGAGTGATGAGGGGATATACGAGAGAAGTCAAGGAATTGGGTTACAAAACTTTGGTCAGACCATTGCTAGGATATGGTAGTGTAGTATGGGATCCTCATTTTACGTATAAAATACAGGAGTTGGAGAGGGTGCAAAAAAGGGCTGCTAGATTTGTTTCTGGAAATTATCGCAGAATGCAATCAGTGACGGATATGATAAAGGAGCTGGAATGGGATTCATTGCAAGACAGGAGGAGGATGAGGAGGGTCATGGGAGTGTACAGGGCATATACTGGCGATGAGGCATGGAAAGATATTGCAATAGGTATGAAAAGTAGTGCATGGAAGGGAAAAGATGACCATGACCACAAGCTGGCACTCGATTTAAGGCACAAGGGTGTAGGAAGATTCTCTTTTTTAGGTAAGGGTGTCAGGGATTGGAATGAGTTACCAAAAGAAATGATGAATAATTTACCGAAAACTTTGAAAGAATTTAAAGATTAAATTTGTAGAGGGCAAATGTAGGTAGGTGCAGGATAGGGGGAAGATGGGTGTGTAGGGAAATTGCCGCCGGAGCCTGTTCTCTATTGCAATTAAATTAAATTAAATTTTAAAAAATATATCTAATCTAACCTAATGTAGAAAGAGAAAGACAACCAGAAACAGTAAAAATAAGAATTGGAATTTAAACTATCAAAGAAAAACTGTGGAATAGATGGAAAGATGGGCTGAAGGATTAGGATACAACTGCAGGGACTTACAGTGAGGCACAAGTTCAATTTAAAAGGAAGTCCAATTAAGCAGACCCTGCAATGTGGGATAAATGTTAGGAAAAAGAAGACTTTTTTTTGTTATTTTCTTGTAACCATGATAATCAATACATAAGGTTTGAGCTAAATGAAGTTGTGAATTCATGGACTTGTGTGAATGTAGTTAAATGGAAAAACTGTTACGGGAGGTGGAATCATGTTGTTAATTTCATCATGGTACTCTGGTAATGATGATCTATGACTCGGAAAGAACATTTTAAAACTCTATATGTGGAGCATAACACTTAATGGTAGTGAATACCTGAAAGAATTAAAATTAGAGTATTTGATATTTTGTGCCATAGAAGGATGTTGAATTAAGTAGACAGATAAAGTGTGAAATAAACGGGTTTTGGAGATGATGGGTGTGGAGATAAATTTGTGAAAGAGTCGTGAAGAAAGAAATGGTGGGGCATATTTTAAGATATACAAGCTTAATTAATTTTTTGGTGGAGGGACCAGTTGAAGGCAGGAACTGCAGAGGTATTTAAAATTAGAATATATAGATATATGAAGCAAATAATTGGAGATCTAGGTTGTTAGGGGTATGTTGAGATGAAAAGCTTAGTGCAAGATAGGTGACAGAGGATTGCATCAAATCAGTCGAGAAGAGACTGACGACAGCAAAAAGAAATGTGCAGTGGTCTAAACTAGACTTCGGTGGGCTTGATGAAATTTTTAGAGAAAAAATAAGAATCGGTGGAATCACACTACAAATAACGCGATAATTTCAGGTAGACTTTAAATGATTCGTCAAAATCTGATTTAAATGAAAGAACTTTTGTCTCGTTTCACAGCGTGCCTTTCACGATTCATTGACGGATTATTCAGTCATTATTTACTCTATTTCGGCAAAGGATAGTAACTGAGAATATAAAAAATATATATATTTTTTTAAATTCTGTTGATCAAACTTTGAAATACCGGTACATTATTGAACACTGAACATACGTATCCACTACTTCGATTTTGTACACCTAAGGATCGCATAATTAATCTAATGGATTTTATTTCTTGCTTCTTTACTTTACAATAACTTTTATTCTCTTCGCTTTGGTATTCCTTCCTCTCCCACTAATATTTATTTATTTCCCCTCCTTAGGAGCTATTAGAAGTTTGGTTATTTCCATCCATTGGTTAACATAAAGAGAAAAGTTTCAACATTTTTAAACTGAGATTAAAAAAAAAATCCTATCTTTAGATATTTGGAAAAATGTACAACAGCTGAAAGATTCACGCTTCAGAAGGTATGCGATTAATGCCTGGCAACGAGAAGCATAGTTTTATCGACAGATTGAAGATCTTTATCCACAAAACTAACCATGACTTTCAGAATTCTGTTAATCAGAAAATTTAAAGGTCGTGTTTTAAGGTCATTGGGTTAAACGTTCATATTTAATATCTCCACGCGAAGTCATTACTCGTGGCAGTAAATTATGTAATTGACGGCCGGCCAATGAACAGTGAGAGTCGGGAGAAAGGAGGGGCTAGCGACGAATACTTGTGACGTCACGGGAGGGACGGGTCCTCCCCACCACTCCCTCCCTCCGTGACGTCACATCAGTGTTGCTGTGCGTACCAAACAAGATGGCAGACGGGCTGTGTGTGCAAGCGACGGCGAGGGGCGACAGCAATATCAAAGTGAAAGACACGGTGGAAATTCTAGGTGTTTCACATGAGAACTGCATGAAACCGAAAGGGCTGGCGGGCGTGAAGCCGTCATTCTTCATCCGCGACGACGATGACGAATTGTGTTCAAATTACCGAGTGAATGGCGTGCTGAGCCTGGGTGTGCACGCTACGAAAATGCTTTGTGGTGGTGCCACTACCGACCATGTGGAGTTTCCAACACTTTGTACAAACGAGGGCGACAATTGCAGGAAAAAGAGATGCGCGGATCGATACGACAGCTCCGAGAGCTCAGACAGGTGAGTGTTTTGTGTTACCCATTCCAGAAAATCTCGTGAGTCGTCAACAAAAGGGGATGTCCGCGTTCCATAGGGGTTTGTTTTGTTAGGCGGAGTGCGGAAGGGACCGGTTGTCCAGTTTGGGGGGTAGGTTTAGTCAGGTGCAAGCCCGTAAACGAGCGGCGAGCATTTTAATTTGAGCTTGTGCTGCGGCGGTGGCTGCCAAAGTCACGGTCATTGCCGCAGCTGCCGGGTTCGATGCTTCCTTGCAGGCCGGGCCCTTCACCCAAATTCGAGGACGCGCACAGCGTTGTTTTGGTGGCCGGCTTTTGTATACGACATAAAACTTGGCGTACTTTCTCTTTCGCTAGCAATGCAGGTCATACCTACCTCGCTTAGCCAGCAGCACTTGCGCTTTTTAGCGATCGAAAGTTGACAGCGGCAGATGTCGCATCGGCTCCGTTTCATATACCTCTGACAACTTGTTTTATATTTCAAGTGCAGCGCGTGTTTACTTGTAACAAGCACTGACACTGCACTGCGTAGGTTACACTAAAGTGCTGCGTTTGCTTTTCATTGTGCTAATTAGAACATGCAATAGAGTATCCTAAAAAATTTAGTATTTGGAAGCTCCAGAGAAGTAGCATCAATCTCAAATCTACCATCATTAATTCGCGTTTTATTATAGACGAACTTGAATCATATTACATTAATCAATAATTTTTTTGTTTGTGTTATTTAATTTCTATGCATTCTTGACGATTTAAGACGAGCAGTGCCACTAAGTCATTTTGGTCCTTTATCTTATTATTAAGAAGTAGATATGCGAACTTCTTTAATAATTTACCATCCATACAATCTAGGCAACTATGTTTTAGAATGATATAAACTAAAATTATTTCATAGATATTTTGGTTTATTTTTATAAAAATATTACTTCTTACATGCGGTGATATACCCATGGTTTTTAAATATCTTCTTTGATCATTGGCGTCAAAATTTCATACTGTGATATTCTTCTGCTTTATTATTTATTGTAGCATTTATCTTCGCCAGAAAAATTTCTGGCGTATTCAAAGGAAGAAAAGAAAGAAACAGATAAATGCAGTACAAAAGTTAAAACTTGCTTATTAAATCTAACTCTTAGCTGCCTATATTGATTTCTACATTAAATATTCATCATTTTCGTTTATTTCTAAGAAATGTACAATTACTTAAAAATTAATGACATACTTAATATACTTATGGCAATTAATACTGAGTAATTTGAGACAAAGGAAATAATCGATAAGATTTTCCGGTAAGTAAAAAAAAAAATAAGTTTGATATTTTTATGAGATTCTACCTACACAATTATTATATTTTTTCACGCGATTGACGCCGAAAAAACCTGGGATTATGATTTATTAAGAGAAAAGAAAACTTGACTTCGATGGTGGCCCAATAAATCGAAAGGCGTATGCCAGAAGTAATTTAGTTTATTTACTTGCAGATCACAGAATAACCTTAATCCTAAAAAATATATGAGTTCACGGCAGTCGCACTAGTTAATATTAAAAATGTTCAACGCTGATTTTGCTTAATTTTGTTGGCACCTTGTAAAAAAAAAATTAGCACTAAACTACAAACAAATGTCTCTCTACCGGTGTTTATTTTTAGTGCAGATTGTTGCTCTTGTTGTTACGTAAGGCCTATATGTTTGCACTGTGCTTTTTATGTAAGTATTCTGAATAAAGAATTACAAAGGAAAATTTTTATTTGATTTAACGGCATTAAATTTTTAATTATTTATGGGGAAAATCGTGAGTAAAATTGATAATCGTCTTTTTAAGTATGTGTTTCAAGCAGAGTAGTTGAATTGTTCTGTAGGCTAATGTAGAAATTAAGTGGACACAGCAGTTAGATTTTAAAAGTCTACAAAAATATGTTCGCCATGTCTTTTCTAGTAATAAATAAGGTAAATAATTAATTCGAATTTTTTCCTGCTATTCTTTTTTTGAAGCAATGTCAAGAAGCAGTTCCCGCTAGCAAAATATTAGGATTCGTCCACAGTTTCTAAATTAATTTGTATCATGTATTAATAATACGGTATTGTTAATTTTCAGCAGAGGCAGTGTATTGGTTATCTCATGAACCGAACCTGGTTGTGAGAATTCCACCAAAATGTTTTAATTTAAAAGAATTAGGATACCCACTTAATTTGTCTAAAACCGTATCAAAAAAAAAAATTATTCTAATTGTTTCTTAAAACTAATGAGATAATGAATAAATATCAAAGAAGCAAATTTCTTACTGGAATGATTTAAGTAAATGCGTCACCCCAGATTTTGGTTACCAAGAAACAAGTACAGTTTGTAAAGGAAGATGTTAGCACGAAACAAACTTTTACTGCCGTTGCTAACGTTTCCTCTTAGATGAAAAGACTAACAAAATGAGCCGGAGGTACCCACTACCTAGCTTTAGATTTGCGAGCACTCAAGAACAATTTTTTGCCGGCTGGTCAATTATCTGTTTATGATTTTTTTTTTTAACCACAGTACTGAGTTTAATGTTGTGTAGCTGCCTTGTAATTGCTGTCTGGTTTTTATAGTCCTTTTCATAATCTCCTACTTGTTTAACTATGCTTCCAAGATACTTTTAGGTGCCTGCGAAGTTCGAGATTTCCCTCATTTCAGTATGTTCTCCCTGCTACCTTCACACACACACGGACTACTTTAATTTTTTATTTAATCCCCATTCAAGATATTCCTTTAGCAATCTCTTCAGCATAAATTTAACTTTATTACTTTCCCCTGCTGGAAAACCCTGAAGGTGACCATTCGCGAAAAGTTTTGTCCAATAATCACTTCCTTTCCGAAGTTCCCCCACCCCCCTCGTGCTTTAACGGCATCAGTGTTAGATTTTAAATAAGGCCGGGGAAAAGACTACAAACTTGTTTTATTTTTTAGGGGGCAGTTCTTTTTACTACTTAACTAAAAAAAAAAGCATTATTTCGTATTGATCACATAAATCTTTTGAGTTATTTAAGATTGATTCAAACTCTATCGGGGATACTGTTACGTATATATGTCATTACAAAATCTCAAATTATGTAATTCGAGCATATGTTTACTAGGTGTTCCTTCAAACATTTCTTTTTCGCCTTTAACAAGAAAATAATATGAACACCAATAACAACAACTAATTCGGATTTTTAAAGCTCATTAAGTGACGGAGATGTGAAATATTATTACTATCGTTCCCAACGTACGTTGAAAATAGATGCTGATTGCAGCAATTGCTGTAGTCTAATACGAGATATAGAGAAACTTGAATCTTCATGTGCCTAACAAGTGCTATGAAAGATGTTTCTCCCTATGTACATTCCTATGCGACATTAACGTGGTTGTAACTGGATTTTCTTTCCGTGCGCGATTATAACTGCGAAACCTTGAACCTCCTCGAGATGTCGTCATTCACTAAGTGCTTCTCGAGTTTAATAAGGGTTACACTAATAATAAGGTGAAATCTACATATGATAAAAAAATTAGTTTGTCTGGTGTAATTTAAGGCCGTTTTCTTACCCCCCCCCCCCCCCCTTTCATATCCGTTTCAGGTGTAGCCTCTAGTAATGCCATTCGCACACGCGTTTTTACTTCTTTCCCAGAAATGCCTGTAAAAGCAACGCAAATGACAACATGTGTAGTGAAAGTTTGTAGTCTAATTTTCTTGGTCGGAATTCCTCGTGGTAATTATTACCAATTTTCTTGCTGGTTTGTCTAGAAAATCGGTTAGATCATCAGAATTTCTATCTTAATAATCTGCATCTCTGTTTAAGGAGCTATTAAACAGAATATTTAACCAAGCATTAATTTCTTCACTGTTCGAGCAAACATAAAGTCAAGGTGATTTTTTTTGGATACACTGTTAACAGCTTGATAATGCTAATTGAAGATGAATTGCTAAAATGAATAACGACGATTTCCATATCAGCTGTCATTGAGGATGAAATTTCGACATTATCTGTTCAACTTTGTACTATAATTATTTTCGGCGTTATGCAGGGTCATTTGAGTTGCACTTCAAATGATCCTGTATAATTGCAACTTCAAATGACAGCTGATTAAATCAAGTGCTACACATCCTGATAACAAAGTCGAGTTTTTATTGCGTTAGTCTTTCATAATGACTACATAGACGGTATCCAACAATGATATGAGAAAACGTGTGGTATGTCGTGTGATAAATTATAAACCCCAAGTATTCCTGTTCTATTATGGGCAAAAATTTAAGAATACTTTTAAAATCTTTTGTAGCTGTCCACTAGATACAAATTATAAGTTTAAGCAGTGAAATGCGCCCCCTGTTAAAACATTTGCCTAGCGACATTCCACGATATTTTCAAACTGCTGAACCCGAATAATGTGCTATTAGGCTCAAATTTTGGGAATTCATATCACATGATAAAAGCGCCTCGTGAAGATATTTCTTTGAATACGCAGGCGCTTAGAGTTTTTGCTTCTGTTGTTGATAGACTTCCAGTGTTGAAGGACCGGATTCCATTACTGATCTGAAAGCTCATTTTGCAGTTTCGATTATTTGTGGAAGCGAGAGCTTGCACGATTCCCACAAATAGAGCCTAGCTAATTTTTCTAGCTGCTCGATGACTCAGCCTAGCAAAGCAATTAAAATCAGTGATCTTTTATTAACTATCTTAAGTTACTGTAGCTGACATACAGTAATCTTGCTTAGAAGGCGAGAGTTTTAAGCATAAATTTTTTCGTTGAAATAACTATTAATAAATCCATAAAATTGTCCATGTTTATAATTTCGAAACCAAATTATCCGGACACTGTTCTAACAGAGTGAATTGGAACGATAATTTAGTTGCCATGTCATTTAGAATCATAGAGTGTGGAAAAGGTATCAGTCATTCCTTCCTGAAACTTCTATTCGTTTTGTATTGTTCGTATAGTTCCAGCCGTTTAATACTTACTGTGGTCGTTACATTTTGTCAGCCACCGTTTACATTTTTGAAACTTGTCTTTTTAGTATCTGTAATATTTTCAGGCAGCTTGCGAGAACCACACTTGGATATGGTAAGGGTATGCTGTCCACAGATTAAAGGTATTTTGACTTCTTCTTTCGATTTTGCCTACTTTGAATCACGGGAAGCACCTGGTTTACTAGTTCACATTTTCTTTGACTATAAATTGTGGGAAGATTATTACGTTTAGAGAATCTCCTAGGCCAGAGAATGTAATACTTTTTTGGTAAAAAGTTATAATCATTAATGTTTCTGAGTGCACACGTGATAGTTGCCGACAACACCATCATCAACGGTCAAGATCGAAAGATTTTCAAACCACTCTCTTCTAACTGAAGTAACTGTTTAATAAGCTGTATGGCTAAAAGATTCTTATTTTGAGTTAATTATTAAGATTTCCGACAAATTTACTGTTACCTGATATCAAATAAAGTTTGGTATTTATTTTTAATAATACCTGATTGTTCCTTGTGCTTTTGTTTGTCTGCAAATTTCAGGTCCTTTGATAACCGATAAATCTCTTCAGCGAGTTATCTTCTGTCACCATTACCGCTTCGGCAAATAAATACATAAAACAGGAAGGTCAATCTGTGTACATATTTCTGAGAAGCAAACACAGCTATCAGTTCAAATATTTGATTAGAAGCTACCTCACTCCCATTGCAACGAACGATCTCGGATTCGAACCGCTGCAAGCCGCTTGCCTTCTTTTCCAACAAATATCGCAGTTTGCCGGAAAAAAAAAAATATATTCCTTGGAGTTGAATTACACAAGTCACTTACTGAAATTACTGTCATAGGGAACGGAAACTCGTAATAGCTAGTTGCGACTGTTGATGGAATTTGTTATCTAATTTAATAGTACTTTGTTTCTTTTTATGAAACCATATGGCTTATGTATCTGCTGTAAACTCTTGCGCCAGCTATAAACACCGAATGTTTACATCGTTAAGTCAGCGTTTCACATTTAGGTGGGTTTGTAGTTTTTTTGTTGTGTTGCAGTTAGATCGAGAATTCCTGTGCTGCAGTCAAATAAGAAATATTGTCTACACTATAGCTTTTTGTCTGATACTGAAAATAGTTTATTGTTCTACACAGATCTGTTCACCGCCAGCTAATGTGCTGTCTATTGTCGTGAATTTAAATTGAAAAAATTAAAGAATACATATTTTAATTAGAAACTGTTAACGGATTGACAATCCGGGAATATAGTTGAAGAAGAATATATGTATGTATTTATAATATTTATGTGTTGTAAGCGGCATGCTGGTTGAGAACACAGGTGACCAACCACCACACCTCAAAACAGATATGTAAATAAAAAAGTTATAAAATAGATGACGAGAGTCAAAACGCGTCCGAGAATAAATAAAATTCTGTTTCAGTGGTGTACTCATTAAATAAGTTTATTATTTGAATAAGCAATTGCAGAAGAAATGACCTACAATAATCACGTATAAAAATCCAAGTGTTCTTTATGCAGATGATGTAACAGTACTAGAAGAAAGTGAAGAGGAACTACAAAGAGCAATACCATATATAAACTACAACAAGTAGCAGATATCAAAAAAGTGTTAACGTCAAGAAATATGCGACCACAGTCGTTAAACATTCGAACGTTTGCAACAGAACATTATTTATGTTAGAACTCTTGAGAAGGATTCTTCTTACGGAACATGATAAATTCTAAATTTAATGATGATTTAACTATCCTTGAGCGTGAATAAAGATATTTGAGGAGGTAGAGAATGTTTTTCAAGAGTGTATATTCCGTTTTTCATGTAGTAAAACCTGGAACCAAAAAATAAAGCCATTGGTTCCATAGGAAAGCAATTTCATGAAGAATGAGTTGATACTTCTGGTAGTTTTACTACCAATACATTAGGCTTATTGGTTCTCTGCTCAACTGACTAGTGAACAAAGTATAGCAAGCTGTGAGGCTAGCGGCTACAGTCGTTAAACATTCGAACGTCTACACCAGAACTTTATTTATGTTAGAACTCTTGAGGATTCTTCTTAAGGATCCTGGTGGTCGGGCGATAACATTTGACCTTGCGATTCAGAAGGACGAGGGTTCAAATCGTAATCCAGCCATCCAAATTTCATTTTCCCATCGTTTCCCAAAGACACTCTAGGCGTTTTTTGAGTTGGTTTTTTCTTTGACGACCCATAAGCTCCTGATCAAAAAATAATAATAATTTGTCATGTTCTTTGCTTCTAACAGATGTTAGCTCTAGAATTGTAGTTGCTTCTCCAGATGCGACTCAATTGCAAGATCATTTTTGTTTTTTGCAGACACAAGGGGTAAAACTACAAGTAACGTCCCTTCAAGCTTATTTTATATCTTGGCAGTTTTGCCTTCGAAATCCACTGCATAACGTGAATATACACCATATGTCCTTGTGTTTTGTGCACATGTCCCGTTATTCGTCGTTCGTAGATTATGATAATACTTCCAAAGTTGTTCGCTTTGTATCGTCTTATTTCCTAGCCCATCGCGTGTTACAGATTTAAAATTCCACGGGAATTCGAATATAATCACAAATTTGAAAGTCTAGGTATCAGTCTCTGTGGTTACTCAGTTTTTAACTTGCAATTAATATGTGGTAATGTAAATGCCATTTTCGTTTGTCGTGTTATTTTGTCGATGAAAAGAATAGTAGTTATATGACCACTTGTGTTTTTTGTATTACTCGTTCTGATTACTGGACTGTTTTTGAGATTCACGATAATAACTGAACCACTTTCCTTTGCGTATGATATGGCGTAGTATTTAAGACATTCCGTTTGTTTTCGATTAGATCCGCAAATAAGAAAAACTGTTTGTGTCACTCAAAAAGTAGCACGAACTGAGCAAGAAGTGCTGCAAGTAGTAGTAATTTCTGACAACAAAAACATCAATATTGTCACCTACCACATATGAAATTACTCTTTCATCTCGGAACAGAATGAAGTTATCCAATAGCTCAATATTACTTAACACTAAACAGGCTGTTTAAATGCTTTATAACCTTTCCTTTTGGCAGTCTCTTGTTCTTGGAACATTCATCACATCTACCATGGATCTAATTCCTTATGCCAAAAGAGTTATTTTCCGGACTGGTCCGTTACGTAAAGTTATTGTTCTTGAACTGAATATTTTATATTCATTTTTCATATTTTCGTTTTAAATGCCCTTTATGATGAGAATATGCTGGCAATACCAGAAACACTTAGTGTGTAGATCAGTTTTTGATAAAATCACTTGAGCCTTAGTTTTAGTCAATTCTGTCTGCACAACTTTGCAGCAATATTTCAAAATGCCGCGATTTTTCCCAGAAAAAAGCTGCGTCAGGTAAAATGATTGTTGGTACATACTTATGCCAGCTGGAAACATTTCCGAAAGATCTCTTTCGAAATCGCTGTGAACTTCGAGGTCGCGTTGCGCGCATATCCTCAGCGGAACCTTTTATTAGCGCTTTAACATTCTGTAACAGAAAAAAGACGAGTCATATTGTGAGGAAATCTGGTGGAAGAGCGTAATGATTAGATCAGGTTATGTTCACTTTGATCCTGTGCGAGAGCAGTCTAGCGGATTTAACTCTTTAACAGCCACCAATAACTGATGACAACACACAGATTCGACAAACATAATCTGTAGAGGTCGCTTAGGAAGACGGTGATCAAGGAGACGGCGGTGTCAGCTTCGAATTGAAGCATGAATTTCGAGGGCTGGTTATCGGTTTCTGTCGTTACTCAAATTTCAACTTGGAGTCAGTATGTGGCAGAGCCATTTTTCATGTGTTGTGTTATTTTGTCAGTCAAAACAGCAGTAGCAATATGACAACTTTTTGCGTTACTCGTTATGATTACTGGGCTCTTTTGAGCTTCACGAAACCAACTCTTAACGTTGTCCTCTCTTTTAGTAATTGATTTGTATATGTAAGTAAGATGTGAAGTTCCGTACATCGGATCCCTCTTTAATTTTAGATCTCTGTAAATCAAACTAGCCATTATAACCTACCTTCATGACACGTGGGATTCGTATGCTTCCCATGATAAGAGTTGAAACAACCTTTGGTTTGACGTCAAGGTTAATTAGTTTTCTTTGATGGCTACCAAAGTTTTTCACAGTTTCCTCTCAATCATACTACACATAAGTGATTGTAAGTAATTTTATCTTCAGTTTTTTATGCCAAATCATATATTAGTTACTCTGACCTGTTTTAATTTTAAAGAATGAAATGGATTATGAAGTTGAAAGAATTTTAGCTTAAACTTGAAGCTGTTATGTTTTTTGAACAACATTGTAACTACAGCCGAAGGAAATTTCATAAAGGAGATACAGAAAATTTTATCTCTGTGACTAAATGTATGTAATCTTTGTCGTGTTGATGTTAGTAGTTGTTTTATTTACTCCCAGCCTTGAAACACTAAAATTAAAAGTGTTTACAATTTTCTAATTCATATAAGAGTAGAGAGCATACATATGGTACTTTTATCCTAAATACATGAATATCGTTTAGCAGGTTCCGGCACTATGTTTCACATATAATTTTCAGAGAACATTTTTGTAACTTAAAAGCCTTCATTATTTACTGAGAGCTCTCCTAGAAAGGAAATTTTATAACTGATAATGCAATGAAAATATGCAGAATGTATCAATATTTTTAATTCTATGTATTATTGTTAATGAAAATATTGCACAATAAATTGTTAAATATTTTGTTTCCATTTTATCTACGTATGCAGCCATGAAATAGTTGTTATGTTATTTATGTGTGCAGCCATGAAATTAGCACAAATATTTTCGTTAACTGTTTTCCCCTCAGATGCCACATCATAAGTATCCATTATTTCAGTGTTTCTCGACCTTCTTCTACCCGAGGTCCAGTAAAATGTTAAAAATTATTCTACGAATCATTAACTTATATAGGTCTAATTTTTTACCTGTGTGTATATTATTAACATTTGGGACATACTGTATTGGACATGTTTTAAATTCCAACTGAAAAGCGAATTACGTATTAAACATGCTTAATATTTGTCAAAAATCAATAATGGTGTCATGTCTGCCAGCCCCCTAACCTATTTTCGCGGACCACACATGTTGAGAAACTCTGCTTTAATTTAATTCTGATAATCAGTTCAGTTTGTTGTTTCTTTCTATACTGATTTGCAATACAGCTCTGAAACAATTGTATATTTTCTTAAAAATGTAATTTTTGTGTCTTCGAGATTATGTACTGATTACCGTTTATAGATACGCACATTTCTTCAGCAGACAACACCGTTTATTCCTATATTTTTCTTGCTGGGAAACTAAGGAATAAGTGCATCATTGTAATAGCTCTGTCACAATTATATGGAACAAACAACTTTGCACATCATCCGACAAGGCGAAGATAAAAGAAATTCAGGCATAATCACATTTACTAGATCTCATGTAGCTTGCCATTCATTTAAAACTTTAAATTCCGAATATTGTAATACTAAGATAAACGCTGGCGATTATGATGGAGGATGTCATCCCCAGTTTGAAAGTGTTCGTAAGTGTGAATGACTGTTATGTAGGTGTGTTTAGTGTAGTTTGTGTTGTGGATGAGAGGTGGAAGGAAGTAGAGGGTAAAACCTGGTTCTGGCCCATTCAGGTCTACTCTTCCGAAAGATACCGACTGTCCAACCGTTATCAACAGTGTCTTATTTCCACGCTCCGTATGCACTAGGGAGAGGTTTGAGAATTAATTAAGGGCTTTGGTACACAATCAGGTGATTAGAGAGCATGAACCATCAAGTCTCATTTCCTCCTAGTCAAGTCCCGAATTATGAAAATACCTTCCTCCATCGGGACTGCAACCAGCCAACCTCGCCAGATACCGTCAAGGTGTCTCAAAGAGTTTGAATTGCTTCACTACCAGTCATAAACTGTTAGCGGTTATGGTTAATCGAAGGCAAAATGGCTCAAAAAGTGTTTCCTCGGTGACATCGATGACATTAGATGTATGACAGGATTGGGGACAAGGAACGGGAATTAATTCTGTCATTTATTTTTGAAGGAACCATCACAACATGGTTTGATTTCGAGAAACCGTGGAATACCAACATCAGATGGCCGCACGGTGATTTGAACACGCGTCCTCCCGAATGCCAAGATCAAGCGCAAGGTTCGGTAGTTCTGTCAGGTGTGATGTAAGTGAAAGCACCGAAACTGGTGAATGAGCAGAATGGCAATAAGGAGAACCCGCTATTGATTCCTGGTCTCATTTCGGTTTCCCGTGATTTTACGAAAACCCTTCATAAAGGGCATGGTCGACTTCCTTTCCGTTTGTACGTAATAATCTTTCGGCTTAAATGAAGTAATAGTCGACGAGGAAAACAATGAAAAAGTAAGTGTAAGCTGCGTGAATGTTGGATTAGAATTGTGTTGCTGGTGGGCGGGGAGCGAGTCATGCTCTGGCTACACGCTGTTGGTTTCGCGGAAGAATCGCGCGAATGTGAATCATAGCAGCAGCTGCTGCGGCGGCCCCTGATCGATAGGCACACGGAGAGAGATCCATTAACACCGCCGGCAACTTGTGGAGCCTGTCGCCTCCACACTTAATTGGCTGCGCGGCACATGTTTCGTGCTTTCCTTTGCTCGTTCATGAATATTCCATATGACTTGTGGGCTGCTGTGTAGGTAAGGGAAGGAAATCGGTAACGTCACGCGGGAGGGCGGCTTGGTAGCTTAGTCGGGACTAGGGAAAACGGAGACACAGACGAAATGCTTCTCCCAAGCGTGGTGGTGAGCGGTATAAACGCTCTGACCTCGCATTCGGGAGGACGTGGGTTCGAATCCACGTCTGGCCACGCACATTTAGGTTTTCCCGTGGTTTCCCCAAATCAATCCAGGAAAATTCCGGGATGGTTCCTTCAAAATGACATGGCTGATTTCCTTCCTGTTTCCTTCCCCAGTCCTTTCCAGCCTCTAATGACTTTGCCGTCGACGATGCGCAAAACCATAAACCAAACAATAATAATAATTCTCCGAATCTCAATGCTCAAATCGGCTAAGGGGGCATCCATAAATTATGTGAGGTGTTTTTCCAGATTTCCGGACCCCACCCCCTCCCCTCTGGTGAGATTTCGCCGGCCCCCCCCCCCCCCCTCTGGTGAGATCTGGTCCGTGAGAACCCCTCCCCCGCCCCCCTAAATATAGCCCTTGAAACTTTTTGAGACCTTTTTTTTTAGGTCTCACCCTTCTAAATTCGTTTTTTCGACGAAATTTCTCTGTAAAATCTCTTTTCGCGCAATTTGTAGACTTTTTTTTTAGTTCTACTATGCGAATTTTTTTTTCAAAACCTTACGTGAGATTTCTGTAGACCCCCCCCCCCCCCTGGTGAGATTTGGTGAGATTTTGCCGGACCCCCCCTCCCCCATTTGACCTCACGTAATTTACGGATACCCCCTAAAGAGGTTTACTCAGCCTGCTGTAAAATAAGTACTAGGAATAATCTCACCGGGGGAATGGGGTGACAGCGTGACACAAACAACACCTTCTCTTTTTCCAGTTCCTAGGTTTTGCAAGGGACCACTGAACTCTCTCCCCGCCAGTCCAACTGTAATACAGTCGTGTGCGTGTATTACGGCGCTTTGCTACCAGTTATAAGAGTTTTTGTACTTAATTTATCGAGGATCTATGTGAAAACGACAGGCCAGAAATCGAACCTGTGTCCTTTAAACTGAGAGTCGCACCTCTTTATATTATGTAAACTTCCCACCGACGTGATGTGTGAGAGGTAAAGATCTGGCCTCGCATTCTGGAGGATGCAGGTTCAAATCCACTTCCGGCCATCTGGAATTTTTGTTTTCCATGGTTTCTCCAAATCACTCCAGGCGAATTCCTGGACTGTTCCTTCAAAAAAGCCACGGCTGAATTCCTTCCCGTTTCTTGCCCCTAGCCCACTACACTGCTGGTTGTGCGATTTTAATCACGAAAAGTAGACTATTAAATTCTGCGCATGCTCAATGGGTCGTATCCCATTACACGCTCCCACTACTGTTAATTAGTCTTGTCGGCTTTATCAAAAGTAAAGAACTGTCTGCGCGGTACTGAACTTCAATTTACATCTTCCAATTAACGTTATAATTATACGAAATTCAAAGATATATTTATCGTTTTGATCTTTTATTCGATTGCTTTGATGGGATCTTACTCTTAAATTTATTCTATGCTGATCTTTTAATATCGTTCATTTTGAATTGTATGTTTGATATGCTGTATTCTTCGTCTTCCATTACATTTCTGGCAACCAGTATACCCTCAAAAGTGAAGAGTGTACAAGTTATTCACACTAGTTCTAGTAATTTTCAGTGAGTTACAAAACAATCTTCGATGTCTTCGCGATTTATTCATATGGTCTTAGTACGTTAAGGCTGTTACTGTTTCGAAAACTGTCATTAGCATTGTATGTACCCAGAACAGCGTAGTGTCTGTGAGTCAGGGTGTACTCTGCAGTTCCAGAGAGCTAGGATTTCCAGAGGGTGCTTTGCGCTAAAAATAATCTCTACTTTATCAATTCCAATTACTACCGGCATGATAAAAGACGTACTATCTTATCTGGCCCGTCGATGCAACCCAAGTTCGTTAGTGGGAGAAGTAAAGTATTTCACTGCATTCGTAAATGAGAGAAGTTGTTCGCGTATTAGTGTGTTTAGGACAGAATCGCAGCTCAATCTCTGGACATGCTATTGCGACGTGATTAACTAAGGGCATTCGTCTTTATACTTCATCGGCCCGGTAGCGTGATAGCTTCACGTACAGAAGTTCGTTGGTTCAAGTCCGGTTGGTTTTAATTAAGTTTAGTGTGTGTATTGTGTCGTCTTTCGCTTTCATTGTAATCAACACTTTGAAATTAACGATACATGCATGCTTATAATGTGAACTAAAACAGCAGAGCTGGTTGTTTCGCTCAATCAACCAAATGGTATATGATTTGAAATTTGTTTAAACGAAGACGACCATTAACGTGTCACCGATTTTACAATTCGTTTGCTAAAACGACAGTTCTTTAGCATTTTGTTTCGTCACACATTCGAGAGCCAAAAAGGTTATTACTTTTGGTTTGTTCCTTGCCATATAACTTCAGTGGTGTTACTTTTTGTAATGTAAGGTGCTGCTGTTATGTGAGTCTTCAGAATAAATTGATAGAGTTAACAAAAGAGATGTAGTAATTCAGCTAAGAAATTGGGTGAATGTAATGAAATAACTCTCAATCGTCGGCTCAGATTTTCACATACAATTTTTCTATTTTTTACTTTTAATTCGCCAATAGATGTAGATTGTTATGCGAAACTCTAACATTAACTTCATCATTAAGAATTAAAGAGTTACATAAATTTGTTCACTTTTACACATACATCACTTTTGATTGTGACTTTGTTGTTGGTTCTGCGTCACATTTTTCTTTTCTGCAGTCAGGTATTTGATGGTGCTACCAGACACGTTAAAGCCGACAGCTTCAATTTCATAGTCGTAGCTACATTGTATCATTGAGCTAGCAAAGTCATATTCTCTAATTTCACTGTAGGTAAGAAATACCTTTGTATACACCACGGTGTCTATACCCGACTCGGATCTGTAAACTGACGGCTCTAACTTTTCGCCGCAGCTTTAAAGAGCACCTGTATCCTTTATTGCTTTATCTTTCGCTTCAGAAACTGAAAGGAACTGAACATTCACCGGAAAATATTCAAATAAGGTACATGGCTTTGAGAAAGACGTTTGTTGTTGTTAACTTGTCTTAAAAAGATTTCTCAAGTAGTGTTTGGCTATCTAACTCCTTGTGACGTGCAAGAATAAAATATGGAACAGAGTTTTTTGAAAAATGGAATTGCAGCTGGAATCATCAACATATTTAAGGTTTCGTGTTTTAGTGACCGTTAGTACATTCTGCTCATGCTCAATTTCGTTGATGCCAGCTACTGCAGTGTTGTGGTTAGAGTAGTAACCATTCATTTCAAAAGTCACCGGTTCAAGTCCAGAATAGGGCGCTTTCAGTTAAACTGAGATCGTCTTGTTCTTATTCAGTACAACTGACGTAATATTTAAAAATGCACTGAGGCTGGCTGTTTCTTATTAAACAGGCCGAGTGCGTTTTGGAGATTAAACTGTAAACAAACTGAATGTTGCAGTACTGGTTATGATCGACGCCTGTGGTGTGTCAGGGAATACTGTATGTTACAACACAGGGATGTGTTTGTTCGGGTGTTTCGCAAACCTTCGCGCCCTACTTTACAGTCAGCTGTCTTTGTTTCTCGCGAACTTGCAGTCT
This sequence comes from Vandiemenella viatica, assembly GCA_031002005.1. NCBI lineage: Eukaryota > Metazoa > Arthropoda > Insecta > Orthoptera > Morabidae > Vandiemenella > Vandiemenella viatica. Next base: position 207,702,374 of record CM061920.1, read on the forward strand.
GGCACTTTAAATTTTCCTCCTTCAAATATGATGAACCAGGTTTTATTCTTCACTCCTTCCCTCCTCCTCCCCCCCCCCGTTTTCCTAAATAGATACTAATTCTTTTTCTATATTTCACTCATCGCTTCAGTAGACAAAAATGTTGCTTGTGTTTTTGTGGTACTTTTATCTCCCGCCTTTTAGCATTTTCAGTAATTCTTTAGAATTTTGTAAACCAACTTTCTGAGTAGATTCTTTCGTAGTATTATTTGCAGGCCATGTCTAACTCAAATTAATTCAAAGGTGCATCAGAATTAAAGTATATAGATTTGTAACTTTTGTTTATTAGCATAAAAGCTAAGTATTCACAGGACATACACTGCTAGACCAAATCAGTAATGAAATAATAACAGCAGCATCTGCTGAATAAATTATCAGTAGAAAAAGTGACCTCAGAATATTAGCAGAATGGACAGAAGAAGAATAACACGACAATCTTCATAGGTCGCTAGGCTTCGAACTGAAAAACACGATAGACCTTTTGATCTGAAAGCTACCATTACGTTTCTCCATTTTTCTGCTATAGTATTTGTAAATGACGAATTAATGAATACGTTAGGAACCTTTCCTCTGTTTAGTTATACTTTTCTACTCATAAAACAGAGAAACCTTTAATTTTCTACTCCACAAAGAATTATATTGTCACATATGATCGTTCGTAAGTAATTGGGAATAGTGTAAAACACAAGTTTTGTTAATGTGACGAGGTTTGAAAAAGAATTAGTGTATGGTGTGTTTAAAACGAAGGAACGCAAGAGACCATGCAGCTCTGTCAGGTGAATGACAAATGTGCAGGTTAGTACTAGAACAGTGATAAATGCATCCGGCTGAACTCTTGGGATTGCGATTGGCAGCAAATGTTGGAATGTTACCAAATCTTACTACTACTTAAGATCGCAACTCATTCCTGTGGGAATAAATGCGAAAGCGTGAAGAAAGGAAAGAAATGTAATGCATGTTTTAATTCCTGTGCATAATGTACATCTCTTAATGAAAATTGTGTTTCATATGCTTTATCTAATCGTCAGGATGTCTAAATGCTTTATACTTGTTCCTACCAATAAAGTATGTGAAAATACTTTATTTCGAGTAAAGTATACAGTACATGGAATGGAACGTTCTTATGATAGTTCCACAACTTCGTGCAAGAAAAAGTGCCTATCGCCCAGGGGATAATAGTGATTAGTAACACATCAGTAACTCCAATGAAATCAAAACTGAAGAAACGTAGACAATTACTAAAACATACAGATTTGTGGGGGGAAACATATAACTGGGTAAGAAAGTGTCATAAAATTCAATTCTTTGCGAATTCTATGCGCTGTGAGTTTTACTATTGCGTCAGCTGGGACTAGACAATATAGATTTTGAATAATTTTCGGAATATTGTGAGCATGATCTTTTGTTTAATAAATTGTAGGCCTACTTTAATGTGCTGCAATGGCCAGAGATGTAGGGTTGTTAACCATACTTTAATATAAAGTATGATACATTATCTTTGATTATCCTAACCATAAAGTATCCGGAAATCCTTTATTTGTGGTAAACTATATAATTCAAGTAACGTTATTTATTTTCAAATGACATATTAGTGCTTATGATGAAACGAAATTAATGCTAAATGATGGGGAGTAAGCAAAGTATATCCTTAAATTTAATTAAAAATGAGCTGTTCATTTATTTATATCTCTATATTCTATAACACTTTAAAATGAAACAAAACATTAATAGCTAGTCCTGTAGGTGCGAGAAAATATGTATTTAAGGCAATTAATACCTAAATTTAAATATATTTTTTTTCATTCGCATACTTTATATTTTCCTCTTTAAAAGACAAATATTTTTTCTAAATAAGTTTGCAGCGCTAGTATTGACATCTAACGCCCTCTGTTCTTAATTTGAATAACTGCATTGCTTTAAATTGATTTTTAAATCGACGTCGTTTGAGGTTCTCAGTCCGGTCTTTCCAGAGTTCGGATTTCCCGCATAAAGGCCAGGGGTGATTTCCTTACCGTTCTTTGTTCACGACTCTAATGGCCTCTTCGTCAACGAGCCGTAGAGTCCCAAGGGAAAAAAAAAAACAGGTCCAACTCGAACCGACGGATCGCAGGTGACTTCCTTGACACATGAAAGTAACGTTGACTGTAATGTGGCGAACGGTTGACATTTCTACGTTTTCAAGTGTTACTTCCGCACACAGGATACGGAAGGAAGCTTACACTTTTTGTTGCATCCGGTCGAAAGGATCATACGTAAACGCTACATCGTGTGGAACAGAACACCTACAGTCTTCCAAATATAGAGGAGAACTCCGAGATGTACGCAGAATACTGACTAGGTGTTCATCCGGTTTGCACTACACATAACGACTCGCATGAGAGGAATAGCATTAGCGAACAGTGAAACCTAATTAGGATTTTACCTTCAGCATGGCGTCACTAATAATTTGTGAAAGATCATAGTCTTATTACACCACAGCAGTTGACATTTTACTTATTTATCCATTGCCACTTTCACTACTGAGGGACAGTTTGTCCATTTTAGAACGTTATGTTCATTCGATTTTTTTCTCTTTTTTTACGCCTTATCGACGTCATTAGTGGTGGGAGAGGACTGTGTGCAGGGAATGGGAAGGAATTCGGATATTTCCTTTAGAAGTAACCATCCCAGCATGAGCGTGAATTCGGGAAACCGAAATATGGATGGCTGGACGGGGTTTTGAACCCACGTCCTGCCGAACGCAAAGTCGGGGCGTTATCACTCACCCACCACGCTCTGTCTCTGTCTACTGCACAAATTAGAAAACCGGTACGATATTTAAATATAGTGTCTCGGCATATCGCTTCCACCGCTACTGAATTTCAGATTACATGTTATATCACATGTATTTGTAAATCTTATCGCATGTGACATCCATTCAGAGGTAGTCAGATGTTATAAATTCGAAGTATTTTTTAATATCTTTTTTTATTGGATATTCTTAAATTAGGCCTATATTAAGCTTTCTCCATTAGAAGTAGTATCCATGGCAATACGAACACACAAGACGATCCCAACACTTAATTAAAAATTAACTGTCGCAAGGCAACTGTGCGGTTATGACTTCATACCCAAGCCATGTGGAACAGATCGTAGGCTCGTATGTCGTAAAGCTTCGCTGCGCAAGTGATACCTTGTAAGTGCTGCGCAAACTCAGCGTCCCGCAAAGATTTTTGTTTTATTATAGTGCTGCACGACCTTTTAACGACGATATCGTTTCAGCCGGGAAGCACTGTAGTCAAGGAAAGGGACGGAAATCGGTTTGCCGTGTATGGAGGAATTCGCGTGTATTTTCTACGGGAATAAACTAAATCTGGATTGTTGGAACGGGGATCGAATTCTGCTCCTTCCGACATCGAAATTGTGCTGTAAACTTTGAACGTGCCCCCTATAAACTTATACCGCTATGTATTCACGGTTTCTGTATTTTCGGCATATTTATGAAACGTATCTCCTACGAATAAAGAGCTTCTACGAACGTTTGCGAGCAGAATCACTCGAAAATATTTGTACTGCGTCCAACATAGCCGGAATTATTTTGTAACAAAAAAAAAAAAAAGAAGTCAATTGCGTTCTTAGAACTGTAGTTCAAATGATACAACGCGTTGAATGAAGACTAGTTTAGAAATGAGGTGTGTTGTTGAGTTACATCGTCGTTGCGAATATGCACAACGCTATCTTAAAAAAATAGAATCTATGGTTACACATAATCTAATCGCTTGTAATAAATGAATCGAAAAAATTGACTGAAGACTTGTGTGTGTGTGTGTAATTTATGATCTAGTCTGTCAAGTCACAGCGTTGCGGTAGAGTTGAAAATTTAATTTTAGGTCTATTAGTTTCTTTAATGGTTAAAAGAAACTGGTTGCAGGGAAAAATGATTTATTCTCAGCAAGCTTAACTTTTGAAAATCATGCCTCTTTCTGGTAGTGATGTTATTTATTTATACTCGTCAGTTTGCTTGAGATTAAAATTTTAGGTGTCTCTTTGGGGGGGGGGGGGGTGACAATCCCTTCTTTGCAACCGAAAAACCTCGTGTTTCACAAACATAATCACAAAAATAAACACGCCGGCATATAGTTTACACAGTTTGCAGACATGTAGACATATGAGAACACGTACTATTTTCACTTACAGTAGATTAACTTGATAGTCCTCAATTCTAAGGTTGTTTGGATCCTCCCGAAGGAGGCATGCTAAGCCATTGCGTTAAAGGTAAGACGGCCAGTTCCTTTCCTCTGAGACCTACAGTTTACCGTGGAATCCGAACAACGGAACATCCTGGCGTAGCTCATATGATCAAACACAACTCTTAATAATTCCTGGCCCTGCCAGGATGTGAACCCGGGACCTGACTACACCTTAACCACTGAGCTACCAGACATAGTAATCCGCTGGTGGAGGTTCTCTGCAGTTTGAGATTTTTTGTTTCCCGTAGTTAGGAGCTCAACTAGTATAGACACGTACCTGTTGATCTCGGGCTATCAGGTGCCACGCTGACAAAGACGACTGACCTGGTGAGATAACCCGTTTCCAAGGTTGTCAACTGCCAGCTCGTTCCCTTGCGTGTGTTTTAATTGTAAATTTACATTTTTATTTATTGCGCGCACGCAACCCCTGAATATTGCGTGCGGCTATCGCTTTGTACTCGCTTCCGGAGTCACGGCCTTTCTTCCTGTTTGCTGCTCTACGCTTTTTTTCTCACGAATTCTAGTTTGGCTGCACCGTCTATGTCTTGCAGGAATAGACTACTTTATTACAACTTTGACGACGTAGCGAACTGTCTTTCAAATGATAATCGCCCATACAGATTTCAGTTCTTCTTTGTTTTCCAAAATAATATTATCTTTTGTCTCAACTATTTTGCGGTAAAGTTTCTGTCAGCTGTGAGAGAGATACTCTTCCGTAAACGATAATTCTACGTGCTAAAAGGGGAGGGGGGAGTTTCACTTGGAATCCGAATGAAGAAAGCGTTCTAGAGTATCCAACATACACAAAGGAAGCATTGCCCGATGTTAAGTGCCTGTGAAAATCTTAGTGAAGACCGGGACTCAAACCTAGAAGACACCGGGTATATCGTTATACAGTATGACTGCAGGCAGATGGTTCCCTCATTTAGGGCATGCGTAATTTACTCCAAGTTCTTTGTTAATAAATACTCGTACCGTAATATATCACACAAGTTAAAAGTAAACGAACAAACTATCAGTTTCTGACGCCTCTATTGCGTTGTTATTTTTAATGTTACGTTATTTTGAGTGGTTTACGATCATCGTAATTACTTGGTGACAGGGTTTCTTATCGGCTGTGTAATCCGCCTATTGTGGCCGCCTAGCCTGCCCCTGCGGTCTTAAACGGGTATAGGAGACCTGCAGTTTAAATTACACAGCAAGCTGTGCCAAAGGTGAAGGTCGGGTTAAGTGCCTACGAAAATACCCGCCGAGACAGGGATTTGAACCAGGGACCTCTTGATGTTCTGTCAGACGCATTTACCACTGTGGTATCAGACCTCTTATGAACCGCTGCTACCAAATGCATATTTAAGCAATAATTTAATAATCGTATGTTGAATAGTAAAACAACCAGATCTCTCTTTTAACCCTTCACCTTTCAGTTTACATCAAATTCCGCCTGTAGGAGTGAATTGTGGATTCCTGACTAATACCTGTTCGCAATCAAATAGCGGTTGTGATCACTTGGCTCGAGCGCTATCCGCCAATCCACCAGACTTGCTGGTACCCTTTTACTGATGTACAGGTTGATTATAATTAAAGTTTCAAAACGCTCTAAAACACGAACTACTGATTAGAATGACGTCAAAATTGAACGGCGCATTATTGAAGAAAGGGGAAAGAACATGAACAAAAAAGTTCCAAATTTTAGCGACAGATGGCGCTGCAAGCATCAGAATTTCGTGTACAAATGACAAATCGTAAAACATATCCCGTCAGACGGAAATGGGCTTCGTCTGTCCACAGAATTTTCCACGGCCAGTCATTGTCCACTTCCATGCGAGCAAGAAATTCCAAAGCAACACCCTCTCTTGCTGGCAGGTCAGAAGGAAACAACATCTGCACATGGCAAATTTTGTACGGATAGCATTGCAGGATGTTTCGTAGAATGTTATGCACCGTGCTCACAGATCTGTCCAATGTTCGGGCAATTCTTCGTGCACTGCATGGTTGCACACCACCGCTCGACGCCTCCTGAACTGCTGTGGCCACTTCTTCAACTACAGCCGAATCACATCTTTTCTTCCTCTACCAGACTGCACATCAAACGAACCTGAATTTTTTCATCATTTTCACCAGACCCATGACAGTCATCGGTCCAACGCCTTTTTTAATACCCTTGAGGGTCCTGAACTCCTGCAGAGCTACTGGTGCAGAATCACCGTTCATGTTCTTTCCCCCTTCTTCAATAATACGCCGTTCAATTTTGACGTCATTCTAATCAGTGGTTCGTTTTTTAGAGCTTTTTGAAACTTAAACTTTAATTATAATCATCCTGTACATGTTAACCCATTGTATAAATTACGCCACTGTCGAATTACTTAGTATTAAATGATAGAAGACCTTTTTTTTTAGATAAAATAACATTTTCGGTAGCAATTAGATATACTCCAAAGAAACTTGATTTACAGTTTTCAGCTTTAATCAAGATCGTGTCAGTACAGGGATCATACCAGTATAAACTGTTATGGTAGGTTTAAAAGCTACCTGGACCAGGTGACAAATTTCGAAAAAGTCATAGAAATGCTGTGTTTGCATCTTATCGGTTCCGGTAGGAAGTACCTATTATTAAGCCGTGAAAAATATTTTGCCGTCGTAATTGCGTGTGACTTCCTGCAACGTCAAATAAAGAAATTAATTGACATTTGTAGAGATTTGTGTTAATTTTGTAGCGCTGATGGCATGACGGTATCGCAATCTAGAACTAAGCCCAGTTTTCTTAGTAACACAATATTTGGCATTAACTTAAATAGTTGCATCTTATTTTCTTTTCTCGGATTTTTGCTGAAAGACACAAAAATATATAATACTTTCACTCGAAATTAAAGGATCAAGAAGTCACTGCTACAATTGAGATCTTGTAAATTTTCATCATCTGCTCACCTCCAGGATCTGGGAAATGTATTGGACACATGTTGAAGTCCATTCGTATGAGGTAGGGAAAGTAAGACATGTTGCATATGGTTCAGAATGCACATCTGCAGACTTCGTTGCGACAGCTGTTATCAGATGCTACGAGGCGTGGTCACTGCGTGGAGGCCGTGCAGTGCTGTGGGACGGCGGGACTTTTTAGTGTAGTGGTGGTGCGCTGGCTCGGCCCTGCCAGACCCCCCTTTATTGCTTCCGGCGACAGCTCTTTTCTTTTCTTACGACCACCGCTCCTCCCCCGCCGATAAAACCGGCTTTATTCCTCGCTCTGTCCTACATTATTCATTCGGCCGCCGACTGAAGGTGTTGTGATACTATGTTCTGTCGTTATGTGTGCAAGGCCCCTCGTCGCTAACACCAGCTACGACACTTTCAGCGAGTTCGTAGATCAGTACTTCGTAAACTATATAGGAATAAAGTAACCATAATAAAAATAAACAATCACGAGTGACATGCATAACTTAAAAGGGACGTGAGACAAGGTTGTAATATTCAACTTGTACGTGGAGAAAGCAATAAAAGAACATTTTGACTGTGGGAAAAGTGTTCAAAGACAAAAAATCAGTATGGTACGATTTGCTGGTCAGGATCTTGAGAAGTTACTGACTCGCATTAACAAAATACTGACAGAAGATTTAGTACTAAACACAAACCAAAGGAGGACAAAAGTGATGAAAGGTAACAGAAATGATAGATCGGATGCCATAGGAAAAGAAAGTGAATTCTGCTACTTAAGCAGTATAATAGCGACCGATGGCCGTTAGCAGGATTGATGTTAAAAGCAAAATAGCACTAGATAAAAGACTATTGTTGATTAGAGAAACACTTTAGTTTCAAATATTGATCTAGGACTAAGAAAGGCCTTTTTTAAAACTCTATGTGTGGAGCACAGCTTCTTGTAGTGAAGCATGGAGTTTAGGAATACCAGAAAGAATGAAAATTGAAGCATTTAGAATATGCGGTGCTATAAAGGATGCTGAAAATTAAGTAGACAGATAAAGTACGAAATGAACGTGTTTTGAAAATCATAGGCGAGGATAGAAGTTTGTGGGACAGTCTTACGGAAAGAAGAGACAGGATTATAGTGGGTTATATTTTAAGTCACGCGGGATTGGTTACTTTTTTAGTGGAGGGAGCAGTCAAAGGTAAGAACTGCAGAGATTAGAATATGAAGCGTATAGTTGGAGGTTAATCAGCGTCCATAAACCACGTAGCTCCATTTTGATCTGTGAACCACCCCTCCACCCCATGTAGCCCGACGTGACTTTTGTCTCAATGCCCCCTCCCTCCCCCCTCCCCCCCCCCCACACACACGTAGCACCTAGCTTTTTTTCCTTATTGATTCCAGAAGACATCTCATTTTAACCCTGACAAATAATATGAATGAAAAGCTTGGTTCGGAAACCCCCTTCCCCACGTAGCCCAGCGTAGCTTTCCAGCCAACCCTTCCCACCATAATGATCACGTAGTTTATGGACACTAGAAACTGATGACTGCAAACATAATAATAATAATGATAAGGAGCCGCCTTCGAATCCGGGGTTCCTTTTCTGGCCAAGTATTTTTACGGGAACTTGCCTTGATCCTGCCCTTTCTTTGTGTTTAAAGTACGTCCTGTACTCCCCGCCATTCTAGTTCCACGCTAAATTAAAAATTCACCTGAAGCGCTTATCGGGTAGCCATTAAGACGACCGCAGGTTGATCTTATTGACCATTGTGTAATGATGTGGACCCAGAGTTTTAATACTCTCGTCGCGAAAGACCCTATTTTGAAGTTCAGTGCGTATTTTAACATGTGTATATGCTATTGAACATTTTCTTCACATAAGTTCGAAACTTGGTGAAACACACAGATCGCCAACACTTGAAGATAACAGCAGAGGAGGCGGTGCATCCGTTTTGCTTGGCAAGCGAAATTCGGCTGTATTCTTGTTGCGACTTTTTCTGCCGTACTTTTATAACATACACATTGTTATCAATTGCAGTTGAGTTGAAGAATATTGCCCCACGACGATCAGTTGTTACACTATTTGAAAACTGCAACTTCTGTAGCTTTATGTTACTGGTATATCAAAGCTGTCTTGTTCAGACTTCTGTTTTTTTTTTTTTTTTTTTTTTGTTATTCATAAACACTTCAGGCAACAGCCGGACGACACCCACTGCAATGCGCCAACTTCGATCCTATACTGTGGACGAAGCTGTTCTGTCGGTTACTGCCATGGGGACAAGATGGCTGTCATCCCTCGCTGTGGTCACTGTGGACAACGCTCTTCTAGCCATTGGTTCTGCACACGTATCACTATCGTAGCAGCGTGCCCTGTACGACAAACCCGTGTCGCGGAGACCATTCATTCTGCCACGTTCGAACACACCCACAAGCTGACATTATGCCCTTTTACTCTGACGAGGGATACCGTCACCGAATGAAGGTGCCGTAACATTGACCTGATAGATCACACAAAGAAGGGCGCTGCTGGGCCTACGTGCACGCCACCTCTCTGCAATCTTAATCACGTATCACTGTTCTACACATCAACCGATTTTGCAATGATTCAGACCATTCTTTCTGAGTTTTAACAGTACATATAGTAGTGTATGTCCTATGTCACTTTTATGATTCCAGATTTCTCTAGTTCCTGAGATTATTTTAGCGAACCGAATAAATTTTACTGTGTGTGTTACGTATTAACTTCATCTTATAATGTGTAGTTTTCGAGGCAGAAATTGTGGACCATCCCAGCATTCGCTTAGACGACTGCGAAAAACCGCTTAAAAACCGCATTTCAGCACCGCAGGTACATCAGGACCGAAGTCTGGACCTATTGCCCCCGGCTTAACTCTCGCAGACAGAATGTCTGTGATTTTATTAATGCTGACAAATTGTCAGACAACTGTATTACTTATAATGCTGGCAGGAAACAAGTTGATAGAAGTATAGAACATTAAGTTTCTGTCAGTTTCTCTTCACTGAGCGTGGTTGGTGAGAGGTAAGGTTCTGGCTTCGCATTCGGGAGGACGGGGTTCAGATCCCCGTCCGGCCATTCAGACTTGAGTTTTCTATGGTTTCTCCAAATCACTACAAGCGAATGTCTTTAATAAAGGCCATACTCGTAGTCACTACTTGAAATAATAACGTATGTTATATTTTAGTGTGTTGCTTGGAAGTTTTACGTATGCCCACTACTTTTGGCGACTTGCAGAGTTTTGCGGGCTGGGTCGCGCAGCACTCTGGCCCTCCCCTCGACCTCACGGCTCATTACTCAGGTCTGTCCTCTCTCCCTCGCTCGAGTTTCTTTTACTCCATTTTTTTCCTCCCTCGCTCCCCGCCGTCGCTGCGCGGGCTCACAAATTGAACTTGCATTCAGTCGCGTGCCTGTATGTCGATGATCCCCCGTATGACGGTAATAGCGCTCTTAAAGACTTCTCCCTGGAGGGTCTGAATTGCCCCCACTTCCGTCCCTGACCTCTTTCCTCAACTGTAATCACAGGCTCGATCGACCTAATTCTAAGATCTTGTCACATTGTTGAGAAGAAAGGCGAGTGGCGTGTTGTGCAGTGTAGGTTTTACTGTATGTGGAATGTTCAAGTAATAAATAAATTTGCAAATACAGTATATAGGATTCCTCGAATTACACTGAACGTAGAAATATGCGATAATTTATTTCATATTTGCTTCCTAAGCAGTCATAGTTTCGAATTGTCATAACAGTTAACTTCCGATTTCCTTAAAGTTATCAGCATGTTTTGAAAATAGTCCGTAACTACAAACTAATGTAAATAAGCATTTATTAGTCTTTTAAAAATTTAAATGTCTTGCCATTATTAATAGTTGCTTATATTTCACCTGAGTTGAAACTAGATTATACAGAGAAGTCTGATTACTGCTTAGGTAAAATATTTTCCAGTTCCTTTCATTCCAATATTACTACTGGGACATGCTGAGGAAATCGATTACAGTTCTTCTGGTCATATGTATAAAAATTTAGTCAAATACATACACGTTTGCGAGAAAATATAAAGAGAATCAGTGAGTCTAGAAGTCCTAGACGAAAGGTTTGAACACTTTCCGATGTGCAGTGAGGTCAAATCTGTAACCAATGCGCAGTTACACCCATAACTTCCGTTGATAATTGTGTATGAATACGTTTTTTGCATATGACTTTACGCCCCGTCGATGTCATTAAAGGCTGTAAAGAACTTGGAGCAAGGAACGGGAAGGATTTCAGTCATGGAATTTTAAAGGAACCATCCCGGCGTTCGCAAGGACGAAACCCTGTTTATGAAATTCACGTTCGGATCCTGATATAACATCCATCTTTTTCTCTGTAAAACTTCTCAACCAGCTTGTCTCGAATTAAAACGAGAAGCTCTATGTGAATGACTGCAGGCAGCACCGACAGTTTCATCAGCTGTAATGACCCCGTTTTATAGTGTTGACAATTACCGTTAAAATATGAGAGCTTTTTACCTGATTGGGATGTAGGCGTGGTCGTCTTGAGTATGCAAACCAGGCTTAATTACCCTACGAAGGACGGAGTTTACATCATTTGACGAAGCCGATACTAGTCGGCTATCCGTGGGTTAGGAGAAGGTGGAAGGAATAAGCAATGAAAATCAGAGTGATGTCATTAGTTTAAAAGCTGTTTTGCTTGTGTTAATCACCGCTCCGGGGGGATACGGGAGAGTTTATGGAAAAACCAGCTCTATTATAGCAAACACCACTCTTCATGTTGCTCTTATATTGTCCAATTAGATAAATGCCCAAATAATTTCTCAAAACAGAAATATCTTAAAAATTCCAATTCGGAAATACGTGTAATGAAGGAATAACAAAAGCTCATGAATACTCCTCGGTAGCAAAGATTAAGTATCTATCCAATTGAAGTATCCGCGACTGTTTAAAGGCGTTATTTGTTCTGTAATGAATATTATTTGGAGTGGATAACTTCAGAAATCACGCACTGCGGTAATAACTTGTGTATTTAACTTTTATGTGCACCGAGGGTGGTGGGTGAACGGTTAACGTTCTGGCCTCGCAGTCGGGAGGACGCGGGTTCGAATCCCCGTCCGGGCATCCATATTTGGGTTTTCCATGGTTTCCCCAAATCACTCCAAACGAATGCCGGTATGCTTCCTTCAAAAAGGTCATGGCAGAATTCCTTCCCATTCCTTGTCCCCAGTCCCATCCCGCCTCTAATGACCTTAGTCGTGGACGAGGCGTAAAGTCACATGTAAAAAAAAAACACGTTTTATGTGTGCCAGTAGGTTTCTCCAGTAGTTCTAACACCTTTTGCTTGTAGCAAAGTGTATTGTTATATGCTTTGTAATGAACTATGAGTTACATAGATAATTTTATCGCTGACTTTAAGAAGTACTGAACTCTATTTGACTAATTTCTGTTTTCAGGTACGTATTGAGACTGCTGGAGGACAGAAATGTTTACCACTTCTCCATGGTCACGTCAAACAATTTGAAAGACAGATCTGCAACGGAGCAACAGTTTTTTGTTAACGCAGTTGTGTGTGGGTTCCAGTGGTGAGACAATTAGCAGTAATAGCTAAAGCTGCAAAAATTCTATTCAAATATTCACACTCCGACTAGGCGAAGCTAAGTAAATAAACCTCGTATGTATTAACGACCTCATTTTTTATTTGACACAGATCCTATCATTGCTTGATCTGACCTGGTAATTCTAACCGGTTGAGAGAAAACTGTAACTTGGAATCCAAACTGCGGAGCATCCTAAGGTACTTCACATGGGCAAAACAGAGAAGGGAGGTCAGTTGGAAAGTCCAGAAAGCACCGGCTTTCGAACCATTAACCTTCCGCCTCTTTAGCCCTCCCGCTCACTTTTAGTGAACAGAAGCTTTGTGTGAGTTGAAATGAGGTCGCGAAGGATATTCTTTCCATTTTCTTAAGTAAACTTAGAAACATTCTTATGTTTTTAGTTTGTGATTTCTGTTTCAGTATTAATTAAGAACAACCCGAAATTGGCGTACTAAAATCCCAAAGCGATAATTATCAAAAATTCATAAATATCAACTGCGTATATCGTTTTGGGTTAGAGGTGTTCTAAACTATCAGTACTAGAGAGTGTTTATTTACTTTGACAAGAATTATTGCTCGCAAATATTATATACCTTCCCTGATAATCAAAAACCAGGCTAATTAGCTGAGCACAGGAGCCTGAGTCATGCAAACAAACTGGATGAATTAACGGCAAACTGCAATGTTGGCTGCTTTTCTTGATCTAGTAATTCTACCTAGTCGAGAGAGAGAGCCATACCATTGTTAAATACCCATTCAGTTAGCTGTCTCTTGACAAGAAGCATTATATTCAGCATTCAAAGCATCCAATTCCAAGTTAATACGCAACATATAACTTCTATATACTCACACGAATAAATGTTTCTAGCTTAATCATTTCCGCATGTAAGATGCCCTACTTCCATACATGGAATGCGCCAGACAGGCACGGCTGCATTGTGAGCAAAATTAGAATTTCCTTTTATCTCTTGATGTTGCCAGTCTCGGTACTATCACTACAGAAACCAGAGTATTCCCTCGCCTTCGTGTTAGTCATAAGATCGTTAGCACCATAAGTGAAATTACCAATGCAGTACTCGAACCGGTGACCTTATGAAATAAAAGTACAGTGCGCGAGCTACTGAATAGGTAGAAAGATGCGTTTATCCCGGAACCGAAACTGCGGAAGCGGAAATAACATTACCTCAGTCTACTTCCTTCTGATAAATACGTTATTTGGTTCGTAACGTAAGTTCGTGGTAGATTGAGGTTAATGAAAAATAAATAATTACTTTTGAACAATATATTTTCGTATAAAATTATCAAGAGTATTTTCAGATCAGCTTTTTATAAAAGCACTCGCCTTCACGTGGTTTTTTCTTTTCTTCTTTAAACAATGTTTGGTGACGTTTTCGCAGAGCCCGTTATGTGTTCAGAGACTAAATGGACCATGTTAGTTCGAGGTAAGTAATGCTGTCTTAATGAACAGTTCATCACCACTTGGGAACTTTTCTATTTCACTATATATATATTTGGATTACGGACTTACAATAAAGTTCAAGGTATTTTTATTACACAAGGTATTACGCATATAGAAACATTTTTATTATGGCCTGGATTTTAATATTTTTTAGTTGTATTCCATTTTATTTTTGATAATTGTAGATAATAAATTTTTATTGTAATTTTAAAAGGCTAGTCATAATAAACATAATAAACATTTCAGATTCTGTCAACCCGAGGTAAATGCGTAACACAAAATAAAATACCTTTAGAATGTTATGCTTTTTAGTGAATGTATTCACAATAACAGCTGCTTTTGGGGTTATTGCTCCATAACGTTTACAGCTATTTTTATCGTTAAACCTTGTTTGGAATGTTGTGCTTATATAAGACTGTACACAAGTTGCAAGAAATTTTTTGTGTCCATATGTCTTGAAATTGATCTGATGATGTTATTGTGAAATTATGTTTGCAGGTACAAAAGATAATTAAAATAGAACATAGTAAATCATTATATTTAATTTAATCAATAATTAACTGCAAATGTTCTTTAATATATTTGAAAAAAAATCATATATAGGTAACGACCGAGGATTAATATGGACTTAGACTTAGGACATAACAATTGTTCAGTAATAGTAAAAATAAAAAAGGAAGCGACTAAAACAACGGTAAGAATTTTTTAGATGTTCTTGTTAAAGGTCACGGTTTCAGTCCCTTTTCTGTAGTTTCTCTAAATGCCAGGACTGATATAAGCCGCGGTAGATTTTGTTCTCGTTACGTATTTTCGACGCTGATCTGTATGTATTGAGCGCTATAGTGTCTCAGACGGTAAAGGTTAAAGACTGTTCCAAAACTTACCTTCTCTTCTGGAAATTTTTGCTTTGTGGTATACACTATGACGGTCCGGGTTTTAGATTCACATAAACATTACAGGCCTAGGTTAGGATTTCCGTGAAAGAGGTGGATTGCTCGGCAAATCTAAACTGTTACTAGGTGGCCGAACAATGCTTCGGGGTTTCTTGGGCAGATATGCATTTACTTTAACAGTAGATTTTTAAGTGCTTGGAAGGGGGAGGGGGGACTGATCTTCGAAATAACGTATATATTTTGTAAGTTCTGAGGTATATCTTCATTTTTGTCTCAATTGGACACACTTGTTTACTTGGTAAATATGTTACATCTTTGCTGTAGAATGTTTCAAGCACCTGTTATTTTTTAATGTGCTGCACATAATATACCTACAGACACCAATCTGTGATCCAATTCTAATGTGATTTTCTAGACGCCATGGTAATAGTTTTGCATCTACGTCTCTTTCATTTTCGTCCTCACTTCTTCCAATGCAAATAGCTGGAAGCGATGTCAGAAACATCCAGTAGCTGATCTGTCCACCAGTACAATATTACTTTCGTATGTTCGCTATTTATCTGATCAATTTTTTCAGCAGACCAAATTATTTATAAATGACAAAATATTGCAGTCTAATTTCTTTTCACGAGTACAGTTTTTCTGTTTGTTATCATACCTTAAAAACAAGGTCAAAATAGAACACCACGGTTTCCTGAGAAACGGGGGACGAGTAATTGCGGACAGATTTTAAAAATAATAGAGAATTTTTAGAAAACTACGATATGTTGGGGACCTTTTATTTTGGCTATCTTCGCAAGAGACTGTGCAACTCAGCTTTCATAGAGTCAAATTGCAAGTTCCCGCACGTAGGTTTGCTCTAGGATCGTCTCGCGTCTTTGTTCGTAGACAAGTTGGAGGGCATCGAACCCTGTAAGAAGCTGGCTTTGTTTTACGACTGCCGGTCGCACTGCAACTTACCTACCTGTTCGTTTATAGCGAGCAGTATAACGGGAGGAAAATAACACAACTAAAACTATCGGAACGAAACGCGGTGTAAAAAAACAGCATTGATACGTTATCGCATTAACCTGCATGCACATCTCCTTAAATGGTTGTCTCAATTATTGAATCGGTGACGTAAGCGCCACCTGAGTGAAATGCTTCTGTTTGATAACACAAAAGAATACCTTATGCAAGGGTTTCTCAAAGTGGGGTACCCGAACAACTAGGGGTTCACGACAAGATTTACATTTTGGTGGCTGACTGGGTATATCGAGAGAGCAAACACGCAACACGATGAATTAAGATTGAAAATGAACAAAATTGCTCCTAAAATAGACTAAACTTGCGACCAGAAACAAGCCCAACCTTCAAATTAATTAAAAACAAATTGCTGTTTGTGAATGTATTACTTCTTTTAGGCAAAAATCCTTATTTTTTAAAGAATAAAAAGCTAGTTTTTTTTAGTGGGTTCGCCATTGTTTTGAGAAATTTCATAGGTGTACGTGGAGCTATGAATTTGAGAAACCCTGCTTTATACTATTCATTCGCGTAATTTTCTCTTTGTTATACAGAAATTCGATGCCAGGAAGAAGGTGGATATTTTTTACGGTGGCAGGCTGACTTATCGACCGCCTTGTAGCCAACATGAAATTCGAGAATTTATTTTAGTAGCCAGCCCATACCCAAGGTCGTAGCTAGGTACGGGAAGTGAATTGAGTATAGATTTCCAAACTGGGGGGAGAAGGGGAAGGGAGGAGAGTGGTGTGAGGCCTTTGTGGGTGCGACCTCCTAGCTCACACTATAGGAAGTACTATGACTCCTTCACCGCTTCTTAGAGATGAAAACCTTTGGTCTAACATCACATACTTAGTGAGTTTGATGTCACTGTTAGTACTGAAAAGTAGGCATTTATTTTTTTAATAATAAAATTTTGTCAGGGGGGGAGAACTTTTCTTTTAACGGAAGGGAGGTGTGGCAAGAAATAGTTTTGGAACCCCTCGAATAGAGTCAGCACATATTTTCATTTTTCCTCACTAAACAATGAGAGGGGAAAATTTTGCTAGACCAAAACCAGTCTCATATCTGTGGAGGATCAACTCCCCATATGAAAGCGTCATTTTTCATACGTCATCAGTTATTTTGCTGAAGAAAATTTAAACTCAGCTTGACCAACCACAAACCAAGCCTTGTTTATCCATCACGCCACCAACAACTCAAGGCGGGTAAAGCTAGTCATCGACAACTTCCCCCGCTGAAGTGCTGGAAACCGATCCTCAACTGACTGCAACAATGTAGAACCCCTTCTGAAAGAGATTTGGGACATAGAAAAATTTATTGTAGAGCGGAAAAAAGCATATTTGTAAATGTTCCCAAGATTGTAATAACTGGAGTGAAACAAGCTTCCTATCTGTCCCCTGCTAAACCCTGACAATAATCTCGAATCTGACTAAGAACCCAATCAACCAACAGCAGGATTCAGTACATATAAAGTACGTGAAGACCAAATTAACTCTCAGAATCTCACAGAACAGTTTCAAGCATGCTTATATCTATTATTCGTGGATTTTTAAAAGACGTTCTACCCTATTATGCGATACCAAGTGTGGAAAGCTATGAAGAATTTTTCTGGCTGCCTGAAGAGATTATTAGATTGATAAAGACCATGTACGATTTGTATACATTGTTTCTAGATGCTGTCAGAGGGGAAACGAGAGTTGTTCTTGATGTTACTGCCAAAACGGCAACACGCCGTAACCACACGGTCTAATAGCATCTATTTTCTTATCCCGAAGACCTCGATTATGCAAATAATTTCTCTCTACTCGCCCAAAGATTTCGATACCTGTAAGCGAAATTGTAATCGACAAAACAGGAAGCCAAAGCTGCAGGACTCAAAATTAATGGCAAGAATATCAAGGAAATGCTAATCAGTTCTAGATCTGTATAAAAGTTTTCGGTGGTTGAAGAAAGTGTCGACTACGCTACACAGTCGGTCTCGTGTTGACTTAAGACAGTTAACGGTAACTTTTTATGAAAAAGTTATTTCTCGTAATCATAGCCTAATATAGCTGTTAAAATATTACTTTCTATCTGAATATGTTTTGAGATTTTAGATCTATATAACGAATGCTGGTATTTATATCGGTTTTGCTTCATGTAAAGCACTTTGTAAATAAAGTATCCTCTACAAATTTCATACTGATATACAGTTCATGGCAGCTGCAAAATATGAAGCAGTTTCATTTAATGTAAGGGAGTTCTTGGAGTTTTTCGGCCGCTATTCAGAATGAAATTTGTTTTAATTCCTTGATAATAATTCCTATATCTGTGCATAGATTATACCTTTTGAATGCTTTTCTTAATAATCCGTTATCTCCTTCATCTGAGGAATTGGTTTACATGCTACCCAATCTTTTGTGCCGGAACGAACAGTGAAATAGTAAATCCACTAATATAATTTGTAACTAATAATATCCGGTATTAGATATTGTAATTCTTACTTTTTGCAGTTAGACCAGAAATAATTCTAATGAGTTTATTATTATATTATAAGATTTCTGTAGATTATCGAGTTTCATCATTTGTCATTTTAAAAATTAATAATGGAGTGCTGCGTCCTATTTAGCCAGCAATTAAGAGACGCAATAACTTCAACCTATGAGTGTTTCACTGGCAGTTATTTCTTTTTCATTCTGTTCATATTTCAAACCTTCAGCGTCATACAGTTCCTTAAAAAAAGAAGAAAAAAAAGAAGGCATTTGACTTCGCAGATAGCTTCAGTGTTGTCATTAATGTTTCGATTCAGTATACCTAAAACGAAAATATAGTCATTACTGTCTCGTAACTTCGCTTTTTGTGGGAGAAGATCCGTTTATTACCTCTCTATTCAACGAGTCTTTCTAACTGTGTTCGTTAATGAAAAACATGAAGTTGCAAAGCAGTGGACAAAGCGATATCGTTGAATATGTCGCGCAGCTCGTTAATGCTTGCATACAGTATGGCCTAGTCTACGAGACGCGTTCGAGGAAACTTGGGTTCGACGCCCGACGCGGGCTGACGGCCGACCTCCACGTATTTGTGACGGGCTCTGCCAGTTACACTTGCTGTATTGCGTGACTCACCCGCAGTACCCTCGCCACCCTGATAAGTCAACAATTCTCTTTCTGAACGTAACTGAGTCAGATAATACGCCAGTTCATTAATAATTTCTTCACCGCTTGAATATACTACACTGCGCTTTCTCTTCACATTTAATTACTTCCTGTCCGACTGATCATGGGAAGGAAGGTACTCTGTACTAATCCTTGATGCTCCCGGGGATAAATTTTCAACAGCGCCAAACATATTCGGTCACTATACATTCGAGTTCTTTTCTAAATATTGTGTGCTGGTTTTGTGTGTTTATGAAGACTGTATTGTATTACGGGTTAGGATAGTCTTATGTTTAGTCCAAGCACAGTTAATTAATTAAATTTAATTGCGATGGTGTGCTTGCTCCGGTGGCAGTTTCCCTTCATACCTATTTTCACATTAGTTGCGGTTGGATCCACAGTTTAACGTGTGATCCGGAAGGTCCTGACTTGGCTCATATACTCAAGCATAATTCTTAAAAAATTACTAGCCCCACCTCTATATGAACGCTGCACTACCCGGAAATCAGGCCAATTCCATTATGATCAGTTTCGCTTTGTATTCTTTTTCTTGTTACGGATACCATTTATAGGATAGTCGTCGTCATCCACGGTAGTGTCGTTCTGCTAGGTGATGTATTGACGTTAGTGCATTTGCTTAGAATTATTTTCGACGTGCTGAGTTTGTGAATGAGGACTGTGAAATAGTCAAACTCACGTTCTTCCCACAAGTGGAGTCTCGTCATCGCTGATTCCAGACAATCCAAGCACATGTGTGTTTGTTTCCGGACTTACGAATGTCAAAACTGCCTATTCTCCCACATCTATAATATCCTATTCTTATCTCTCCACTGTTCTTTCTGCGTAAATTCTTCAAACACAATGAAAGACCAACTGTAATGTTTCTCGGATGCGTGATTTTTTACCGAGCGTGGCTGGTGAGTGGTTAACGTTCTGGCCTCGCATTTGGGAGGAAGCTAGTTCGAATCCCCGTCCAGGCATCCTGATTTGGGGTTTCCATGGTTTCCTCAAATCACTCAGGACGAATGCCGGGATGCTTCCTTCAAAAGACCATGGCCGAATTCCTTCCTGTTCCTAGTCTCCAGTCCCATCCCGCCTCTAACTGTCTCAACGTCGTCGAGGCGTAAAACCATAAGTAAAAAAAAGTAAGAATATTTTGTTAATAATAATATAATTGGTTTTGGCGAGGCCCCTCAGATAGCAGTCAGTGACGCGGGCGGATCTAACACGACAGTGTGAACTGCATCAAGTGGGCGGATGTTCGGTCTGCCTTTCAAGGAAGAGGCAGCGCCAGCTCGTCCATAACGAAGACAATTCAAAATATGTGGCGCTCATACAGATGGGCTACTTGTTTGTTAAACTGATGACAAGTGCAAAAACTACCGAAGATGTTCCTTCATCGTTCTACAGGCAAATTTCAGTTAAGTAACTAAGAGCTCGATGGGGAATGAGGTACTTTTATCAAAATAAAGAAGTATATCATGAACTACTTATTTCCTATAGAGTATCCTTCCCTAAAAAAAATTAATAATGCAAGAGTTATCTTACATGGCGACCATCGGATAGGACTCATAAATGGGTCATAGCTTCGACCAATAGTTAACTGCAAATCCCGACACAAATCCTAACGAGCGTGGGAGTTGCGGTTGGGGGAGCGGTAGCGCTTTGGCCTCGCATTCGGGAGGACGCGAGTTCGAAACCAGGTTCGGGCATGCGATTCCCGAATCATTCCAGCCGAATGCAGAAATGCTATCCTCAAAAGGCCTCGATTCTTTCCCGCCACTAATGACCTCGATGTCGACGAGGCGTAAATCCGTAAAAGAAATACACAACTCCTGCTATTTTTGCTGTTCTCTTAAACGACTTCTAAGGTGCTTTACTTTAGCAGCAGCTTAATATGACTCTCATAGGTGCCTTACTGAAAAGTTTCAAAATGTGCTCAGTTCTAGGAAGTGTACTTCGTGTGGTAGAAGGGTTTCACATCTGAATGATCATGTTTCATTGTCGAAGGTCGTATATATTTTAATGTGTATACAGAAGAGATTACAGCGCAAAAATTCTTTTTCGTGACCGAGCTTTCGGAACAAAATATAATGTCTCTGTAAGGTAATAAATGAAAATGTTTTTCATATTTATCGCTTCTCAAAGGTATATCGTTTCAACTTCCTTACGCGGGAAGGATGCTGTAAGAGAACTCTCGGGTTTGGGAAAAGAAGTAGTAGCTGTCATACACCTTTCTTTATTTTCATAGAAGTCCCTAAATGCCACCGACCTCTTAACTAATCAAATTCTCCCGTATGATGACGAAGGACTCTTTTCAATTGCCTTAGTACTTTAATCAACAAGTATTTATCTCCAGACATTTTCATCTTGTCTTCCATTTGGCTAAAGCAGCACTGTCCCTTCGTATTCCGAGGGTGGCAAGCTGATACCAGCTAACAATTTATAGTCAGTTCCGGCCGCGTTCCTGACCGTTATCTCAGCAAGCCGGGGGCTTCGGCTAAACCAAAATATATTCTTACTCGGATCGACAAGAAAACGTAAAATGCAAGCGTTAACTTGAAAGCGTCCTGCCTTGTCCATTCATCATTTAACTATTGGAATATAAGAAATAGGAATAAATTTCCACTTAGTAAGAGCAGGGAACTTATCGCTCGTATCCCGCAAGGAGATAAGCAAAGAGCATAGAGCGAGATTAGTGGTTGCAGATTACGATAAGCTGTGGGCTCTTGATACAGTATCAGCCTCAGGCCCAACTCATCTAGGGTTGGTACAACACGCAAACAGCCTCAAGGTTTCTTCTCTGAAAGCCGACATAGTCCTTCTCCAAATGAGTGTTGAATGGAAAAAAAACATGAGCAAAAAATAAACGAATGCATAAATATAATGGGTTAAGAAATTGTGGTGAAACGTTAAAGTGGATTATTTTAATTATTTATCGTTCTGGCGGTAGCTTTGGTATTGACATGATTCTCTATTAAAACTTTCCTCTCCGCGTATCTTCCTCCACCCTCCACAAATCGATTAGCAAACATTCTTTTCTTACATTACCGTATGAGACAGGTAAACTAAGGCCTGGAATCCGTGAGGTTGTGGATTCGAATCCCGGTCATGTCATCAAAATTTCGGTTTTCCATAGTTTCCCAAAATCACTCCAGGAAAATGCCGCAACGGTTACTCCAAAGGCCGTGGCAGAATTCCTTCCCGTTCCTTGACTCCGCTCCTATTCCTGCTCTATTGATGTCGACGTGGCGTAAGGCCCCATTTAAAAAAAAAATTGCGGTAAATACACCCTAATGCAACCATTTATTCGTCAACTGTTCTAATTTTCACCAACAACAAGCAACTGTCATGAAGTCTCTTGTGCGAGCACAGCAGCCATTTCCAACCAGTATTACAGTACTACTCGCTACAAACAGCAAAAAGAAAAGAAAAAAAATCTATTGTATCATTAAGGACACTGGCATGCATATTTAATGCACCTATATATCTGTATATTTTTAAATACTATGTTATTAACTTGTAACTCCAGCAGGCTGATTGTATGGTCTAAGGTCAAATAAATATTAAAAAAAAAAAAAGTAGGTGCCAACAATTTGTTTTAAACGATCCATTCCGGCATTCACTTGGATTGATTTCGAAAAACATGGAAACCGAGATCTGTAAGCTCGGTGGATTTGAACCCGCATCCTCCCGATCGCCAGGCCAGAGCGTTACCACTCACCCCCCCCCCTCCCCGCTCCTCCTGTCGTTCGGCTGCCAGAGACCACCAGTCTCACCCGGCCTTGTGCCCACAGCTACGTCCTGACAGCACAAGTCCCGCAGAAAAACCTGCCCAAGAGAGGTGGCAGCTGGAGGGTTGATTGGTTCCAATCCGGAACAGTGCGTACTTGGTATTAGTTGTCGTGTCTCCTATGAATTGTCCTTATGGTATTGCAATAATGCACTTATAGCTGTCTGAATACCATTATAAAAAGAGAAAGTCGGTAATTTTAAGCACCATCTTCCTAATGCTGCACAACATATAGCAGACAGCAGCATGTTTACTGCTTCGGTAATTAGTACAAACCATGAAGATGTCTTTCTAAGGAAAACAAGGTTTAGAGTGTTCTTCTTCTACCTACCGTTTTCCAGCTGTTCCGCTGATCCACTGTCTGCTCACCAGCCGCCGGGAGCTCATCTGCCTGCGAACGGCGTTACTTATGTTCTCCGTGATTAGTGATAGTGAATTGCGTAGTGATTAAGGCAGAAAATTAGTAACATTCGTCTAGACCGTTACGGGAAATTGACAGACCTGGGGTTTGAATCTGGTCCTGCTGCTTTTCTGTTTGTTGTGCCGGTGCCTTAATGCGATGAAACGTACTGGGGGATATAAAAAGGAACACAGTGTTTCATATTAATAATAGCTGTTGTTTTCTTCAGCTTTTACCTCATGCGTATTATAGACAACATGTACGTTTCGCTAGGTATGCTACTTACTTTGTTTTGCGGTAATGCTCGGGCCCGCCATACGGGAACACGCGGGTTCGAATTCCCGTCCCGCCATCCTGGTTTCGGTTCTCAGTGGTTTACCGAAATCACTGCAGGCGATTGCTGAAATAGTTCCCGTTCCTTGCCCTCAACCCATTTCCGCCTCTAATGACATTGAAGAGACGTTAAAAATGTAAAATTTACATCTCCATTTTCGCACTGTGCAGGTTTATGTAATAAAAGGCTACTGTGGTCACTGGTTCGTCATCTTCGTAATACTGATGTCACGTGCCCGGCCTTCGCTACCGCACTATCTGCGGCCAGAGATGTTACTACAAAATAGAGGTTAGGGAGCGTCCATAAAGTACTTGGCTCGGTCTGTGGGGCTACGTGAAAAAAGGGGGGGGTTGCAAGCCAAGCCACGTAGCTTTTCATTCATATTATTTGTCACAGTTAAAATAAGGTACAGAACACACAACAGCATGTGAATATATATTTCCGTCATTTAATTATCTCCGTATGTAATTTACGATAGTCTGACAAAATAAAACATTACAAAATGTCTTCTGGAATCAATAGGAAAAGAAGCTGAGTGCCACGCGGGGAGGTGAGGGCGGGATAGAGGCTAAAGCCACGTCAGGCTACGTAGGGAGAGGGGGGAGTTCACAGAAGGCCAAAATAGAGCTACGTAGTTTGTGGACGCTCCCTTATGGGCGTTATTTAATAACAACTGTATCTGGTTTAGGAACTGCGACGAAATAAATTGCCAGATCACTGAAATAACGGTATATATTGGGTTTAAATTTACATATTTATTATTAGACCATTTTTGATTATGTATATTCAGTCGATGTAGATTGTTTTTATACACCCTGTCCAGAGATATCTCTGTTGCAGTAAACTAAGAAACATGCACCACAATACATCATTTTAAAAGTTATGAGCGTTATTTAAAAACAGTTATATTTAGTTAAACAATTCCGAGGAAGTGAACTGCCGGAACACCTTTTAATACGTTTTTTTTTTTTTTTTTTTTTTTTTTTTTTTTTTTTTTGACAGGCTTACAAGCTAGCCAATATATGGAGAACTAATTCAGAGAAACTAGTAAGTCTGGGCGTAGCGATATAATTCTGGTGTACTCTTGTTCTATAATATTTCATATCTCTGAAACACAGTTACTACCATGGAGGAAGGAAATATATGGAGGAGAAGTGAGGTTAAATTGGTGAAGCAGGCTCGCGCATGCGCAGTGGCGGCAGCGGCGATAATGCGCTTCTAAACAATTGCGATGTTCCCAGTATATCCCGAAAACTAAGCAAGATATCCAAAAATTTTATTCTTTATTTTCGATTTGTCTCGTCGTGTTACATAAGAATCGATCATTAAATTTGAGTTTTGCGAAATTTTTCTTCTCGATTTCAACTCAAGACACCTCGCTATTGATACAGTATATCTCTAGAACTAGGTGAGATATCGAAAATTTTTGTTCTCTATTTTTTCATTTGTCTCGTCTTTTTAAATAAGAATCCATCAACAAATTTGACTTTGACCAATTTTTTCTTCTGAATTTCAACCAAAACCATTTCACATTTAGGACAGAATATCTCGAAAACTAAGCACGATATCAAAAAAATTTATTCTTCATTTTTTATTTGTCATATCGAGTTACATAATAATCCATCACCAGATTGCGGCGTCACCTCTATCCTAGAGTCCCCTTGAGGGTTTTGTACATATTCCCCGTGTCTGTATGGAAGCGGCCATGCCCCCTCCACTCCGGCCATGCCCCCCACTCCTCCGCCGCCCTGCTTCACTTCAATGCGTGGTGAAGGTCTCTTGCGTCGTCTCCATATATTTCCTTCCTCCATGGTTACTACGCCAGTTCACTCACTAGCATGTCTCTGAGTGATATAATTATCCGTACGCTCAATCATGATTATTCTGTGGTTGTGATCGTCACGTCAAACTATATTAACCGTTCTCTCCGGGTTTTTTATGCTACTGCACCGTCTATGATGGAGGTCGATAACTGGTTATTTTAGGAATTTTGGCCTTAAGTGTATATTTCTATGTACTCTTATGTCCTAGAAGAAAGGGAATAATTAAAGAGATAGCATTTTCAGACTTCAGTTTGAAAGTGTAGCAGCTTTGGTCAACATTCGGAGACGAAATAATTTGTTGACAGTGCGTAATATTCCGTGACATTGGTTGTGGTTGGCAGCTGCGTAGTGATGACTGTGAGAAGCTGGCGCGATAAGCACGTGGCGGGCGAGATACTAGACATGTCTGGCTCGCTCTGTACTGGCGGGCGGCGGCACTATTTTTAGCGGCGGAGCGGGAGTAAAAACAAGTGGCGAGAGGTTATGACATCACCTTCCGCTCTCCTCTGTGTACAGCGCTCAGAGTTGAATGGGACACGTGTTAATCACGACCACTCAACCTACAAATTACTACTCACAACTCAGCGAGGCAATTATTTCTTTTTCGTGATTTTAAGGAATATTTCCCTTACTATAAAATTACAACTACTTGTTCGTATTATAAATGTTTTAAGGTTTCAGTTTCCTTCTGCGATATACAGTTCTACTACAAATTAGTCGAATAAATTGATAGTTATCTGGCTACAGATAACACGAAAATGAAAGAAATCGCGTTCATATCGGTATGAACTGTAGCTAGTCTGAAAACTTCTCGGCCATTCCGCAGAAATCGAGGATATTACGGATGCATTCAACACAGAATCTTCGTTTGTGAAACTGATGAAATTTACTTTTGCGTGAATGTGTGTATATATATATATATATATATATATATATATATATATATATATATATATATATATATTATTATTATTATCATTATTTGTGATTTTTCCGCTTTAGGAGAGCGATTGAACTTGAAATCACGATTTAATCTTCAGCTGTTTCTCCTCTTTTCTTCCCGAAATTTCTTCATCCTCTCGGGATGCTCTCTCTTCCGTTTATCTGTCCATTTCTTTCCAGGTTGTCGTGTTGTTTCCTGCTCCAAATTAGCATTTGTGATTTTATTATGCCACTCAATGCGGTTTTCGAGATTTTTTATGTTGATCCGTTGTAGGTCCCTCTGGACCTCTTTCAGCCATTCCGTACCGCATTTACTCTTTGTTATGATGTCAAGTAATTTCTTTGCTATTTTAGTGTTTTCCATCCTGTAGATGTGGGTGTAGAACTTAACTCGACGCTTTCTGATTTTTTCTGTTATTGTGTTGATCTTTTGATAGAGTTCATTCCGTGGCCTCTTCATCCAAATGCCATTTCTATTTATTGCCCCATATATCTTCGTCAGAATTTTTCGTTCCTGTTTTTCTATTTCTTTAATTTTGGATTGACCATCAATTACTATCGTTTCGGCTGCATAGGTTGCTTCTTGAAGAATCACTGTTTTATAATGCCTTAATTTTGCATCTACTGAAATGCATTTCTTGTTGTAGTAGTTCCACGTTAGCCTGTAGCCCTTTGAAGCTTGGTGTCTCTTTGTTCATTGGCCATTCCGTTTAGTCCTGAGGATTGTATAATTTCGTCCAGATATTTAAAATGGGCGACTTGAGCAATTTTACCGTATTTCGTAATTAAGTAATATATAAAATAATAAAAAAAAACTTGCTGATATGAGAGATTGTTGTATCGGGTGGCGGAGGTTTCTAGGATCGCACCCCATAAGTGGTCGTGGCCTTGAGTTCTCGTTTGGCACAGTCTATCCTTTCATTCAATAACCGAAAAAACACTCCTCTTGTTACAGAAACAGTTCACTGAGTAGACATCATCTACCTGTTTCTACAAATAGGTAGTGTAAATCAAGAGGGAGCAGGGCGTTATGGCTAGAATCAGATATATTTGGTGCGTTTATAATAAGCGTGGAATTTTTGTATAGCATTCTATCTGTGACACGTGTAGCTTGATTCTATATGATAAATGTATTTTTGTTTGTAAAATACATAGTTTATGAGTCGTCTTACCTTCAACCTAAGTGACTACAAAACTCGCCTAAAAGCGCAATCAGGATGCCGAGCCTGGGGTCCTGGACTTGAAGCTTCCTAGTGGCTCCTTAACGAGCCAGTGACAATGACGGTTTATCATTGATTTAATTAAAAAGTTTACAGACATTTTAGTATAAGAAATAATAACAAAAATTGTGAGAATCTCTGTTAGCTTTAATATTATGTCACAACTTGTAGCTATTATTCAGAACGTTGAATATTTTCAGTGCCCTCGGTCAACGGATTTAAACCTTCAAACTGATTTCAGACTTTTTTTAAAAAAATTACAACCCTAATTTTATGTGTACGGAATGTAACGGATCGCCATCTACTATCGAGTCCAGACCAACCTGGTAAGAAGCTAATGTGCTCTGCCGACTTACTCCAACCTTGAGCGCCAACGCTAGTTACACTGAAACAAAATGCCCTGCCATCAGGACGTTTTAACATAACCTTACTTTATAGGGTCATCTCCTGCAAAGACAAACTCTGTTTCTACTAGTTTGTCTTTATGATTTGACATTAAACAATTGTGGCATGCGTAAGTGTTAGTTAGATTTTGTCTGTGATAAATTTTGAAAACTCGGAGACAATATCCCCTTCAAACAGTAGAGCTGTAGTAAACCGGATGTATTCGTTACTGAGGAACGAAAACATCGCCTGACTCGAAGTACCACAACGATACTCACAAATTCATTTCGTTACTCGCATTTGTCGTATGGATGTCAGTTTGATTCGATAAACGATCAAATACTACGCATCATGTAGTAACGGTTCGCCCAGCGATTAAATGAATCTGAATGAGCAAACGAACATTTGAACATCGTGGGTCCCGTATTTCTGGGAATTTTTATTTGAATTCGTTTCGTTACAAAGGAAAATGTTTAAGTACAAACATGTTTCGCGTCATTATTTTAATATAATTAATATTATATACTGTTAAGAGTTGATATTTTTAACGAGGTAAGTAATTTTGACAACATAAAGAGTTATTTTGTTTAATATTAAAATTTACAGAGCATAATTTGTAAATAGAAAATTTGGATAGATAATTTGAGATGGTTAATTTTTTTTATTTATCATAACCTCAGTGATACTTTATTGATTTAAAACATTTATTAAATGCTCTTATTCTAAAATGCGATATTTCAACTTCCGTTTTATTTTACAGTGCAAATTTTATCAAAACTTACTTTTCTAAACTAACAATTTACTTAAACTGTACAAAGTACTAAGGGAGCGTGCACAAACCACATAGCTCCATTTTGGCCTCCTGTGAACCCGCCCCCCCTCCCCCCCACGTAGCCCTACGTGGCTTTTGCCTCTACCCCCCCCCCCCCCCACGTAGCACGTAGCTTTTTTCCCTTTTGATTCCAGAAGACATTTTGTACTGTTTTCTCTTGTCAGACTATTGTAAATTACATACGGAGATAATTAACTGATGGAAATAAATATTCACATGCTGTTGTGAGTTCAGTTCCTCATTTTAACTGTGAAAAATGTTATGAAAGGAAAGCTACGTGGCCTGGCTCGGAACCCCCCCCCCCTCCCCCCACGTAGCCCAGCGTAGCCTTCCAGCTAACCCCTCCCCCCCTGGACCGAGCCACGTAGTTTGTGCACGCTCCCTAACGAAATCATCCCGTACGCGACTCGATGCGATGCTTCATACTCGATTGTGTCAAAAGTAACGATACGATAGTAACGGGTGGTGTTTGGTTTAGTAACGAATACACAACTTCTCGTCACTTTACAGCTCTATCAGCTAGTATCACATGTGTTGGCCGACTAAGCTTCTTCGCAGAATTGCGGTAGCGTTGCAAGTTTCGGAAGCCCCAACACGGCCACTAAAATGTCCCCGCCCGGCCGGCGCGGCGGCGTATTAATAACAGCCACCTGGACCGGTTTTAGTCCTTGAACAGCGATCGAGACCTACGCCGAGGTCTGCCTGCCGCAAATTAGTTCATGTCTCCGCCGTGGAGGTCCTCCAGCCTCTGCGATGTCTGTCTCAGAACGTGTTCACAATGCAGTACTGCCTCAGTGCCCTTCAAACACGCTCTTCCATATTTGTTCTGCACCTGCGATGCATGGCTGAACTTCTCAGAAACACAGATGACTGAGTACAAGCCCAGTATTTAATTTCACGCGTGTTCTCTTTTTGCTGAGTGCTGTGTATAGAGTGTGACCTTTTCTAAGAATGGGTCGCATACCGTGACTACCTTTCCACGAAACCGTGGAGTAGCAGCGGTCATTATGACTTACGAAATTTATTTACCTGCCACTGCTACTCTCTAAGTAATACTCTTATTAATGTGATTAAAGTAACGCATATTGCCCTACTACTCCGGCATCAATTTAATTTTTTTTAAACTGCTTAACGTCTCTTAACAACGAGGTCTTTAGAGACGGGAAAGGATGGGTAGCAAGGAATGGGAAGGACTTCGGCCACGGTCTTTTGAAGGAAGCATCCCGGCATTCACCTGGAGTGATTTGGGGAAACCATGGAAAACCCAAATCTGGATGCCCGGACGGGGATTCGAACCGCCGTCCTCCCGAATGCGAGGCCAGAACGCTAGCCGTTACACTACCACGCTCGGTTGGCATCCATTTACGCGGGTCACTGGATCAATTCTGACTTTCACTACTTGAGTTGTCGTACCTTGTGACATCTATCCAGTATTTAAAAACTTCTAAAATAGTAACAACACTTCGAAACAACAAAAGATATTAAATTAATTCATAAAATAACGCCAATGCAACTGTATTATGTAGGTTTATTGCCGTACGCGTTTCGCCTCTCCTCGAGGCATCATCAGCGACGAATCTATTTTAAAGTTTACATTTGATTTACAAACTTATTTGACATAACGCTAAATTTATACATTTTCTTATTATTTACACTTACTATTTACATTAGTGGATTTCAGGATCGTAACCACACATCTTTGCTTTCTCTCCAAAGCATGTTTCAATTACAGCCATTTATCTTTGCTGTTGTGTACACGATATAAACATTGCGTATTCTACAATTCGCTACACAACAGCAAAGATAAATGGCTGTAATTGAAACATGCTTTGGAGAGAAAGCAAAGATGTGTGGTTACGATCCTGAAATCCACTAATGTAAATAGTAAGTGTAAATAATAAGAAAATGTATAAATTTAGCGTTATGTCAAATAAGTTTGTAAATCAAATGTAAACTTTAAAATAGATTCGTCGCTGATGATGCCTCGAGGAGAGGCGAAACGCGTATGGCAATAAACCTACATAATACAGTTGCATTGGCGTTATTTTATGAATTAATTTACTGAGCAACTGCGGAAAAATGGCCTTCAACAACATTGCAACAAAAGATATGGTCTGCACAGTGTAGATGGTGATGCAATAGTATTCAAAACATGTCTCTTCGTATTGGAACGTTATTAAGTCATCATGTCACGTTTGTATACTTAGGGATATATTGTTCGTCGACGTCGATTACATCAGATCCAGGAGAGTAAGAATACGGGCATCTGCGCTGAATTATTTCGGGAAAGCACTGAAACCAAGAGCTGCCTGTCCCGCCCGGGGATTGAACCCACATTCCTCTAGAATGACAGGTGTGGCCATTATGATACTACCAACTCAGGAGCAATTCCACTTCGATAAGCTGTAGGCAGCAGCAAGTTCAGTTGGGCCTTCGTACGCTTTTGTGTTGTTATTCGTACGCACTTCTTTCGCAGACGAAAATATCGATAATAATTTAGTTAGCAGACCAGCTTGCTGCCAATTTCCTTTGTTTTCATTGTTTTATGGTGGAATATTGCGATATGTAAGTATTAGTAACAATAATTAACGTGTTAAGTTCGTAGCGCGAAACAGATGGAGCAAGATTTGACTAGAGGAGTTCATGTGAAGTCCCAGATTGTTGCTAAACACTGGCAGGCCTTAGGTGAATGCATTTATTTCCGTAGTAATAATCCAATGATTGAAAGGATTTCGCAGTCGACCAGTTCCTAATCTGCAGCCGACAATAACTAGAAGTTATCACGGAAACGCTGTTTACGGTGGTAGGAAAATATTTCAAAATTCTGCACTTGTTGGAGAGAGAGATGAGGGGATGTACGTACGAGAGAAGTGAGGGAGTTGGGTTACAAAACTTTGGTCAGACCATTGCTCGAATATTGTAGTGTAGTATGGGACCCTCATTTTACGTATCAAATACAGTAGTTGGAGAGGGTGCAAAAAAGGGCTGCTAGATTTGTTTCTGGAAATTATCGCAGAATACAATCAGTGACGGATATGATAAAGGAGCTGGAATGGGATTCATTCCAAGACAGGCGGAGGATGAGGAGAGTCATGGGAGTGTACAGGGCGTATACTGGCGATGAGGCATGGAAAGATATTGCAATAGGTATGAAAAGTAGTGCATGGAAGGGAAAAGATGACCATGGCCACAAGCTGGCACTCGATATCAGGCACAAGGATGTGGGAAGATTCTCTTTTTTTAGGTAAGGGTGTCAAGGTTTGGAATGTTACTAAGAGAAATTATGAATAATTTACCGAAAACGTTGAAAAAATTTAGAGATAAAATTTGTAGAGGGCAAATGTAGGTGGTTGCAGGATAGGGGTAAGATGAGGGTGTATGGAAATTGCCACCGGAGCCTGTGCTCCATTACAATTAAATTAAATTAAAAACGTTCTGTGTGTGCGTTTTTTTTTTTTTTTTAGGCATTTGGCTACAAGGCCACACAGCCAGCACTATGTGATTCGCAACTGTTTATAGGTGCAATCACTGTATACTAGACTCAGCATGGTATACACGACATAAAACAAACACAGCACTTAATTAAAACCACCCATGCCCGAGGCTAGACTCGAACCTGCGACGCCTATAACATGAGGCTAGCACGCTATCCCTGCACTGCCGTGACCGGCAACTTTCTATAACTGTTCTATACCTGTGTAATCTAACAACAATTATCAGTGTCTTTTCTGGCTTTACGGCTCGCAGACTGCGGTGCCATTTAGAGACGGGAGTAGATGTGAGATAAGGTTCGGGAAGGAATTCGGCCGTGCCTTTTGAAGGCACCGTCTTGACATTCGCCTGGATGGTGATTACGCCACGGCTGCACAGGGATCTGAACCCAAGTCCTCCCTAATGTCAGGCCCGAGTGTTACCAGCGTCTTGTTTGGAAACTGTTCACTGCGGTTGCGTCTGTTTTGCTGACTGCACCTTGTGTGGCCTGGATTAGGGCCGTGTGATTGGTCACCGAGTGCTTCTTACGCGGTGCTCTGTGAACGGGCGACGTGCTCCACAGGTGGCCGGCAAATGATTTACGCCCGCCTTGCGCGCAGCTCTTTTTTTTTTATCTCTGGTCGAGTGACGCGGGAAGTAACGAGACAACGCCTCCCAGCGAACAAGTGACGAGCGCACTGCACCCCTGGCGGGGTCTCTCAGTATTTTCAAACACACTGTTTTGAAAACCAATCACGTATAATAGGACCCGAATACAAATAATATCATCAAGTACTGTATACATTTATCTGGAGTGGCAGAAACTGCTGTACACATACGGTGGTGTTACAAGCTGGTGAAATTATCTGCAAACTTTCTAAGCATCGTCGTATACATGAATAAACGTTTATCTTAAAATATCGTTAAAACATAGAATTATCTGTATAAAAGGCCAAAAAATTATCGAAGCACCTTCCTTTCTTTGTTAAGTCCGTAGAACAAATATATACGTAAAATATTATTACGTATTTTTCTTTTAAAAAAAGTTATCCCCTGTTCACCCTCAAGTTGCCGTTCAAGGTCACGTTCCCCTAGCCCCCCCCCCCTCCTCACCTCACTACTCCGAGTAGACTAAGAAGATTTGTCAGCGGGTATTCGTTCCCCTCTGCATGTAGGGGAAAGGACAATGGAGTGGGGATAGAGCAGGGTGACCTTAAGCCGCCTTTGTTAAGTGAACGCACTACACTGAGGAAGACAGTTGACATAAATATTACGTTCGGTATGGTAACAAAAACTTTTTGTTCCGTTCCAGGTCAGCGCCACAGTCCAGTTACCACAAATGTAATTCCTAAACTTTTCGCTACTTTTTGTTGCATTTTTATAACATTGATATCTGTTTTCATTCCGGGCAAGGGTAGATCAACGATAATAGATCATACTTAAAAAAAGAAATGCAAGTGCTTTTTCCATAGAAAAATTGAGAAGCGCGTGGGGTAAACTTAAATTAATCATTTCAGAGTTTCTTATTCTTGGTTTCTGAAAACCGTTGGTCTTGTGAGAACAAACATACAGATTTCGTAGAATATAACACTTTAAATATTATTCAAGCTCCTCAGCATGCGAGCTAGATGGATGCACTCTAGCTCTGCAGTTGGCAAACTTGGCGCATCTGGCGGTGAGTAATCGGTAATTTCGAAGAGTGCGGCGCGCTGTTTATTTAGTAAAGATACTGCTGGTAATTGCATAGTTCAGAGATTTCCCACTTAAGCGACGTTCACCGTCTGTTGTGTTCGGTTTTCATGAAGTGCCTTTACTCTTACCACTTGCTTTTTTCTCGTTTACTTCATTACGTTTTTTTGTACCTTAAATCTATAATTCAAACGAAATTTTCCTTTATGATTGCTACCAAATTAATTAGACAGACAGAACTAGTTGATGCATTGCTGCATTTAAAACGATAACAGAAGTCAAATACTCCAGAGATATGAATTATTAACTAATGATTTACTAACTATAAAAAAGAACCGATAGTCTATAGCGGTTACAGCGTTTTAGGTATCATGCTTTCCCAGGGAAAATCGACATTACATTCCAGCTACGAACACAGACTCTGGCTAGTAAATTTGCGAACGTCAGAAGTAATGTTTGTTTAGCTGGGAAACTGTTCAAGGGAAGTTGTCTTCATGGTTCATAATCGCGTATGCAGTACTGCCAAGGATGACCGATCTCATTAAAACCGGGATAGGATGGTGGGGAAGGAAATGGGCCGCGGCTTTTAAGAAGTAACATCCCGACA
Organism: Vandiemenella viatica; assembly: GCA_031002005.1. Classification (NCBI taxonomy): domain Eukaryota; kingdom Metazoa; phylum Arthropoda; class Insecta; order Orthoptera; family Morabidae; genus Vandiemenella; species Vandiemenella viatica. The sequence continues at coordinate 207,737,142 of CM061920.1, forward strand.
GCCTTCCTCTTTTCCTTCTCAGCTGTTAGGTTGGCTGGTACTTTTCTTGGGAAATTTAAAATGGATAGTTTTCCCTCGCATTTTCCAGCGACGTAGGTATATTTACATTAGTGATTACTAGATTTTCGGGGTATGTCGCGTTGTTTATTTGATAATCTAAGGTTTCTGCTGCCATTCTACAGCCTTCGTCAGAGATACTATTTATGTTGACATAGCAACGAGCGATCGAGGCCGCTATCTTCGTTGAATTTTTTGGTATTCTTTAAAATTTCTGCTGCCCCTTTGACTCGTCGAGGGCACCACTGATCTCCACACAGCAGCCTCGTGTTTTGAAATTTTATTTCGTGCCCGTTGTTAATGGCATGGCGAATTACGACGCTATTTTTATATTTGTAGTGACGGTTGTGTTCCTAAGTTTCTCCACCACAGTGCAGCCCGTCTCACCGAAGTAAACACTGCCACAGCTGCAGGAAAATTAGGTTATCAAATAAACAACACAGCATACCCCAAAATTTAGTAATCATTAACATAGGCCGCGAAAGCCTGATAAATCACATATTTTCGTGTTTATAGTTTGGTGTGGGTGACCAGTCTTAACCTCCCCATCCGAAGGACAGATCTCCATATACAGTGTCGTATGCCATCATTCCATAATCATTGTGGAGAGGTTTGAGGTTTAACGCAGGATTTTGGTACATTACCTGGTGATTAGGAATTGTGTGCACCTTTTCTGTCTTCTCAGCTGAATCATGATCATGAAAATTTCTTCGATCTCCAGGACTAGAACCAGATAAACCCGTGTCACGGTGTCGCAACAAACTCAACCAACGGGCCGCGTAGTTACAGTATTTCGGAGAATCTTAGAAAACTGGAATCAGGTTGGACATCCAGAGGATCGAAGCAGCTCCATCCTAATGCCAGGACTACATTTCTCTGTGTGTGTGTGTCGTGCAGGAATTTTGTGGTTTCCGTATGATCGTCACCGTATTCCGCGCCCTGCCGTGGACTATATAGACAACAAGGCTTCCCATAGACGACGCTGCTATTCTTCAAAAGATACAGTTTATTTTGAGTTTTGCACTCGGACCTCGGAACGAATAAGAGAGAAAAGGTCACTCGTAAAAACAATAAGAAATAGAAAAAAGAACTGAATTGGGCCTGTGCTGAGGAACGAATGCCTGCTTAAGACTGCTCTGGAGGGGACTGTGAACGGAGAGAAGAGAAGAGGTCGGTGAAGGATGAAAATGATGGATGATATAATGATAAACGGGAGATATATAGAAACTAAAAGAATGGTGGGACAGAGGGAGACGTGGAGAGCTGTCACTGTGCGTGGACCTGCCGAATAGCAGAGAACCCTTGATGATTCGGACCTTGTACTGCCTGTTTCATTGATTGAGGCTACTATGATCGGGCGCGCCTGTGTCCATGTTTGGCGGGCGGCGTGCATCCGCCAGGGTGCAGCGCGAGCGGCGTGGGCGGACGCAGGCTACGTCACTTCCGGTCGTGGGCGGCGGCCTGCGACCGGCCCCCCGGCCCACTCCCACATCTGCCTTCACCTGTCCGTCACCACAACCCATCACCACCCAGCTTAACGTTCATGAGAGACAAGTTCCTCTCTGGTAACTAGTCGAGTTGACAAAGTGTTATCACACGGTATTTCGGCGATCACAACCACTGTCGCCATCTTCTGCAGAAGACTCTGCTAGTTACCCGAGAGCATTTTATAAATAATTTAACGTTGTTTCCATATCCGTCACGTCTCCAAATTTTAGTTCTTCCTCGCCTTCACAACGAACGAGTCAAGTACAATTTCATAATTTGAGATTTAATTCGTAGCCTTAAATTATCTAGTTGTAACACTTTTTTTCAATGTGGTTTTCAGTGTTTACGCTGCAAATAACTTATACGACAGCAATTTGATTAAATTCTCAGCACACATTGACTTGTGTCGTCTCGACGATAGGGGATTCAATCTTTGTGCAAAGGAGTAAATCTCCAGCTGTCCACGTAGTCCATTATAAGATGATAGACTACGAAACAGTACAGTGAATGTCGTTGATTATCCCAATTTCCCGGCATTTTAATTTCCAGTGTTTGCGGTTGCATTTTGTATACATTTACAAAATTACGGATCCACTACAACTTCAAGCATTAGAATGGAAACTACAAAAAATATTTCACGAACTGGGTCAATACTCTCTCCATTTTGCTTCTCAAAAATTTACTGCCTTTTCGAGAGAAGAAATGGTGTGGAACTGGGATACCGAAAGAAATAATCAAGTGTCATATACTATAGATAGACGTTTCGGTTTAATTATTTAAGAACACAGTGAGATAGTTCACTCACCAACGTACTTCAGTCGCAATGAAAGGACAAATAACGTACTCATTGCCTCGATGAATCCTTTCTTCCCACGCGCCGTGAACGATTAGAATGCTCACATTAGAGAATAGTTTCTGTGGAAAGTATCCTCTGTTATTTGCAGCTTTCTGCCAATTCTAGAGCACAGATGCAGAAGGTATCTTGAAGAAAAGGTAACGTTAGTAACTTGATAAAAAGATTTCGATGTGTAACTAAGGTCGCCAAGACATAAAGAAAGAGTTGGTATTTGAGTTTTTCTTTTTCTCTCTCTTTTTCGACGTTCAGGGGAATATATCTGACGGCAGAGAACACAGAACTGGATTTCGAAAATGGGTGCTTCGAGCTTGATCTAGTGCCCAGCATGAACCATGTGAGAAATGCAAATATGTGTCTACCGTATTAATGTTGACTTCGTTTAGCACTTTCTAGTTAGAAGTATATGTTCCTAATTGTTTTTGGCTTTCTTTCAGCTTGATCGCAGGTCTAAAAATTTGAAATAATTTAGGGGATCGGTTAAATAAAAGCATCAGTATGATTTGTATAGAAACCAAATTCAGCTGCGGGTGATTACTAAGTATCAACTTGAAGCATTTAGCTTCATTTTTGTAACCTCTATACCTCTATTGTCTATTTAAATTTGTTAATTTTTTAGAATGTTATATTGTTTTGTAGTTTAGGTTTTACATTAGTTTCCTTAATCAAATTTGGGGCTTTTGCTCTGACTTTTCGCAGCTCACCATCTGAGTTTTCCACTACTCATTGATCCGCGTTCCCAATTTTCATTGTAATATACTGTATTCTTTTAGACTGCTTTTGCATCCGAACTATTTCTGCTCTGGATTGTGGCCAGTTCCTTATAAACTGTGGTTCGGGATGTTTTGAAATTGTTTCAATTGTGTGTTTGGTTATATTACATGAGTGTTATATCAGCAGAAATTAGTTGCACTGTGGTGAATGTTTTATTCGCTTCTGAAGAATCAAATAGTCTTGATGAGCGTGTTGTAGAAGGTGGTGTGACTGAGTAGTATATATATATTGTGTGTGTGTATTGTAACAGGCATTTGGCTATGTCAGCCATATCAACTTTGCTTGTCGTTCTTCCAGTGTGTATATATGGCATCATGATTATTATATTTGCAATAGTAAGGACTACGGAAGAAGAACATAGTGCGTAATTTAAACAACCTTTTGTCTCGAAGGCCGGACTCGAACCAGCGACATACAGCTATACTACGTGAGTTCAGCGCGTTTGCCCCTTCGAAACCAGGGCTGACAAATAGACCGAATAACAGTGGGGAATTGTAGTGACGTAAGAACTAAAAATTACGGCTCTGACTAACATTAACGGATGTAAATAAAATAAATATTGATGTAATGTAAGCAAAATATTAAAGAAGTCCGGTCTAAAATTGCGTGATAGAAGAATACTTTATAATCTATATAACAATCAAGTGGCTCTAATAAAAGTAGTGAAACATGCATCAGTTAAAATGGGTTGAGACAAGGTGGTAGTCTATCCCAATTAATATTCAACTAGTATGTAGAGGAAGCAATAAAGGAAGTTAAAGAAGACACAGAATGTGGCATAGGTTTTCAAGAAGAAAAAATCAGTACGCTACGATTTGCTGATGACATTTTGTTGTTAGCAGAACAGGCTGAGGATGTTGAGAAGTTACTGAATGTCATGAACAAAATACTGAAGGAATATTTTGGACTAAATGTAAACCGAAACTAGACAATAGTAGCAGAAATGATACCAATAACAGTAGATTAAAGATAAAAATAGGATCGGATGCGATAGAAGAAGTAACTTAATTCTGCTATTTGGGAAGTAAAATTAATGTCCGGAGCAGGAATGATGATAAAAGAAGAATAGCACTAGCCTTCATAAAAAAGAGAAATATTATTGTTTAAAATATTCATTTATGATTTAGAACTTTTTAAACTCTGTGCGTGGAGCACAGCACTACTACAGGAATGCCAGAAAGAAGGAAAATGGAAGCATTTGAAATTCGGTACTATAGAAGTTTGCTGAAAATTAAGTGGGCAGACAAAGTACTAAATGAACGAGTTTTTGGAAAGAAGTTTGTGGAAGAGTCTTACAGAAAGAAGATACAGGATGATGGTAGGTCATATTTTGAGACACGCTGGATTGATTAATTTGTTAGTGAACGGAACAGTTGAAGGTAAGAATAGAGGAAGACAGAGATCAGGATATACGAAGCTGATAATTTAGGATGCGGGTTGTAAGGGGTATGTTGGTATGAAGAGGTTGAAACAAGATAGGAAGGGATGAAGGAATGCATCAAACCAGATGACAGCATAAAAAACACTGTAGATTGTTCTGGTGACTAGAGATCATAGGTATTGTAGGGTCTTATGCCTCATACCCATTGTGGGAATGGGGGGGGGGGCATACCTAAAGGAAAAGGGTGTTACCTTTGCGTGACAACACATTTTTACAGAAATGCCTGTAGATAAGTGTAAAACCCTATGATAATTCCATGATGAAAGCGACGATGGCAAGCCCGTATTTGTAGAGGGAGCGTGCAGCTGGCTTCCGTTTCATCTCGGATGGCTGCGATTGTAAGCACAGCAATAAGCGCTTCCCTGCTCTCCAGTTTCCTTTGTGTCTCCCGGCGGCTCCGCTACCCGTCTCAAATCATCGCAACTCGATCAGCGACACGAAATCTCTACACAATCAAGTGTGTCTGGTCGTCGATTTTGATTTCATTTAACGTTACCATCTCTGTTAAAGTTTTACCTTGTTCATGTCAAGCACACTAGGACGCTCGATGATTCGGGTTCCACGTTAAAGTACCGGTCGAGCTAAGACGACCGAGGCTTGGGCAGTGCGATTTCGCAATGCTACTTGCCATTCGGGAGGACCAGCGTCAAACCCGGTTCGGCCATCCTGACTGGGGTTTTCCGTGGTTTTCCTCAGTCACTCTAGGCGAATGCTGGGATGGTTCCCTACAAGGCCACGGCCGACCTTCCATCTACCTTCCCTCCCGGTAGTGTAGTAGGCTGAAAAGGATCTCCGTGATCCTCCAGCAGCCCGCCTCCCAACCTTCAGCTGGGAGGAATGAAATTGTAAAAAAAAAAAAAAAGACGAACACACAAATTTTTCGTCTAGCTGAAGGGTATTGCGCTTTTAAAATGCTTTTGTTTATTTATTTTTTCCAAGCTGAGCTCTGGAGATTTCAGGTATAAGAATATTCACTTAAATCTGACAGTACTCCTGGCTGATCCTATAATGTCAACAAACAAAAATCAAATCATCGTATGGCATTGTTGGCTGGGAGAGATCCCGAAGGATTTTTCGGCCGCCAAGTGACAAGACTTTTCGATTCGCCGCGCAATGCGCCTTTTGTTGCGGCTAAATAACCTAACCCGGTAATCCTACCGGGTGTAGGAGAGCTACAGCTTTACGTGAAATCCGAACCACGGAAGTGTTGTGGCGTACTTCACATTACATGGTAAAGCTGTGCCAGAACTGAACTTCGACTGAAATTCTCAGCGGAGACCGGGATTCGTACCGAGGACCTTTCGATCTCCACCAGACGCCTTAGTCACTGAATCACCAGTGATGTGATTATCAGTCCGCAATTGGGCAGGCTATTTGAACGAGAGGCAGATAAATCACCGAAAAACAGATATAAAAAATTGACATTTTGGATCCCCGACTACAGTCCAGGGTACAACGTAAAGACATCTCCCTTTTTATCATGGCAAGTAGACTTATTTTTCGCCTTCTGTAAATACTAAGTAGTAAGTTCTTTGGATACTTGTTTGTTTAGAAGGACTACACTGTTTCACAGAAATGAAGTGCTAAGTTGCCACTTTTCATAGTAAATCGAATGTAATCTAGCTTCTCACAAAGAAAATTCTCAAATCATATGTTAATCTTTCCTAAAAGGAACCTGTTCAATTCCCCGTAGGTTTTTGGCAGAAAAAGTCTGCAGGCAACTGCTGGTTACTCACGGCTGTACCTAAAAGTGTTTTGTACCTGCTGAAGACATATGCGAATCCCCGCTGACACAGTTTGTGGAAAGGAAAGGGATTTAGCCCGTAAAAGCCTTCAGATTGTCAACAGTTATGTTTGTAGCGTGATTTGTGTGTTATCGCAAGGAGAGCCGAGACAGTGTGGTTGTTGTTGTTGATAGTGGGTTGTTGCACTTGTTGTCGGCTGTCTGCCGCCCGTGCAGGCGTCCTTGACATTCCAGGACGTCCGGGCTGGCCTCGCCGTGCCCAGCCGCCATCTTGCCTGGGGGGATGGACGATATGCATACACTATCTCTCCCATAAACACGGCCTCCACATAAACATACCAGACACAAGAATTATTCAACTCGTATACCTCTTTATCGTCAAAATTGAATTTCTAATGTAGCGAAAGAGTGATAGTTAAAATTAAACTAATTGTTAAGTCATTTTTAGGTTTAATGTATTATGACGATGTTTTTTTTTTCTTGTAATCAGGCTCTCTATTAGTTTGATGCAGTTCTCCATACCTTTCTATCCTGAGCTAACCTCTTCACCTCATCATACCCTTTACAATCTAATTCCTCAATTATTGCTTCACCTATTCTACTCAATCTACATTTCTATCCTTCGAGTGTTCCCTCCAGTAACTATTTAATCATTACCGTGTGTCTTAAAATGTAGGCCACCATTTTGTATTCTTTGTGAGACTTTCTCATAAACTTCTTTCCTCGCCTTTCATTTCCAAAACACTTTTGTTTCATACCTTTTCCGCCCACTTAATTTAGAGCATCCTTTCATAGCATTACGTCTCAAATGCTTCAATTTTACTTTTTCCCGACGTTCCTAAAGTTCATGCTTCATTTCCATAAAGTGTTGTGCTCCAAACATACAGTTTTAGAAATTTCTTTAAGAGTTTTATGTCAGTGATTAAAGCTGAAAGATTCTCTTTTTCAAGATGTATCTTTTTTCTGTTTTCGATATAAGCTGTTTCTTCTGAAGTTAGTTGTAACTTTAGTTCTTAAATAACAAATTTTTTCTTACTTTTCTATCTTTTTTTTATTTAATCTACTGTTGTTACTATTATTTCGGAGCGGTCTTGCGGCTCAGTGGTCAAGGCTCTGATTGGAAATTGATAGGTTCCCGGTTCGAATCCCTGTCTCAGCGGGGATTTTCATAGGCCCTTAACCCGACCTTCACGTCTGGCACAGCTTGCTGTGTAATGCGAAGTACGCCAGAACGCCCGTGGATTCAGTGTTAAACTGTAGGTCCACTACACCCCCTACGATTACCGGGTTAGGTTAAGGTGGTACGATAGTGGTGGAAAGCGGAGCCGATAAAAATCCTGTCACCAGGTCAATACTGTCACACAGGCCTTTACCTTTATTATCATGTCTGCTACATTTAATAACTTGTCTTCCTTTGTTTTATATTTAATTCAAATTCTTCTCTCAAGTCTCAAATTCATTCGGACTGTAGCAATGCAAACAAGCTGAGGCCCCATTTACACGATGCGAGTTGACTGGAACGAGTGTACTGTCTTGCTGCGCGCGCAGCACTGGATAGTCCACTCTCCTCGTGTAAACAGGTACAAGACAGACAGTTGACTGAGGATAGTGGACTCGGTTCACGACCAACTTTTGGCGTGCGAGTTCAACAATCAAGATGGCGACAACTTACAAGTCGCGTAAGCGGAGTGAAGCAGAGGCATTAAAATCTTTAGAACTGCACGAAAGTGAGAATGTGGAACTTTTAAGAATAAAAATTATAAGAACAAGGATTTTAGAGACTATGCTATTAAAAAATTTCTTCATAACGGTGTCATTTTTTATGTATCCGCAAAAATATTTCAAAACAGTTCTTCAAATTGAGATACAGTTTGTCTTAAATTATGTAACTCTCTACATTTTCAGTTGCAACTTTATTCATAAAACGATTCTGAGGCATTTAAAGCGTTTCTTTTTATATTCACTCTTTTAACCATTTCCTACGTTTTATTTTGTTATTCTTCATATCATTCAACATTATAATCAACAAATTAGCTACGATGTTAATTCCTTTCCATAATATGTGCATACTATTTTCAAAAAGATCACAGTGTAGGAGTAGATAACTGTCCTGACAGAGGACAGTGGACTGTCTTCTAATTATTACTAGCATGCTAGTCAACACGCATCGTGTAATCGCCGCCTAAGACGTCGACTATGGTTGGGGAAATACCACTCGCTTGTTCTCTCAGTTACTTGCGTCTGGGCGCACAAGACAACAGTGACGCACTTCCAATCAGTTTACCGTCCCGCTCCCAATCGAAACTGGACCCGCGGGTGTAATTGTTTCAAGCTGTTTTAAACTTGGTTCACTTATGTTTGGTACACACAAACTGTTATTTCGTTGTCCAGTCATGCGTTGTTCGAAGTAACATAGCCCATTTAAAGAAACACCATCGAATCGTCAATCAAATGGATATAAATACATTTTCTCACCAAAGAGGTTTAAGCTCGCTCTTCCGTAAAAAAATTCCTTTAAAACTATCAAATCTCGCTTCTGTCTCGGGTTGCCTCTTGGCCTATAAACCGAGCATGGTGGCTGAGTGGTTAACGCTCTGGCCTCGCATTCGGGAGGACGCCGCGCCGGTTCGAATTCCCGTCCGGGCATCCAGATTTGGGTTTTCCATGGTTTCCCCAAATCACTCCAGCTGAATGCCGGAATGCTTCCTTCAAAAGGCCATGGCCGTTCCTTGTCCCAGTCCCATCCCGCCTCTAATGACGTTGACGAGGCGTAAAGCCAAATAAGTAAAAAAAAAATGGCGTATAAAACATGCAGGCTTTTTATGAGAATAATTGGTACCTCTAACGCCAACAGAAGAATGTAATGCAGTGTAGTAAGCTGTTGGAAAATTTTATTTCATCCTTCCCATGTTCTAGTGGATTATTCAGATTTTCTATGGAGATACTCTATAATAGATTCTGCCTTGCACTATGGACGCCATGAATATCCTCCTTTATTAACAAGTAACAAGGCTTACAGGAAGAAGAGACAGGCTGGTAGGTCATATTTTGAGACATGCTGGATTGGTTAATTTGTTAGTGGAGGGAACAGTCGAAGGTAAGAACTGTAGAGGAAGACAGAGATTAGAATATATGAAGCAGATAATTGAGGACGTGGGTTGTAAGGGGTATGTAGAAATGAAGAGGTCAGCACAGGATAGGAAGGGATGGAGGATTGCATAAAACCAGTCTAAAGACAATGATTGTTAACACTACTAGCTAGATAACAACCCTATGCTACCCCGTTAACTAAACAAACTGCTTTTTTTTGTTTTTTGCTTATGGCTTTACGCCTCGTCGTCATTAGAGACGGAAAAGGATTGGGAGGGCAGGGAACGGGAAGGAATTCGGCACTGGAGTTTTTAAAGTAAGCATACTCAATATTGTTCATACTACCACATCCTTCAATACTTACCATTCCTCGTGAATCATCCTGTATAGTGCGCTAGAATTACACTGAAAACGTTAATGAAACAACTACATTAATGATTGACATTCTATTAAGCGTAACGATTTTGTGGAATTTAATTGAAAACGTTTATAGTTAGCTACCGAAAACCGGGGTTACTTCAGTACAATTTTTAAGCTTTTTTGAAGATTCAGAAAAAAACTATGCCAATTTAAAGAAATAAAGTGAGTTATTTGGTTAGATATGTCCTTGCTCTTTCGAGTAATGGTACTACAAACCAAATTAAGACTATTTTTCTCCAAGAAATTTTCCTCCGTTTATGTACCAAAGTTTCCCCATGAAGTATGAAAACTTTGGGACAAGTCATTTTTCTGGTTAAAATTAATAGGAAAAAGTGGTTGGTACCAAAGTTAGAGTAAAAGCATTTTATTTTGCCTCACATTACACACATTTTCAGCTATTGTGCAGTGTGTTTTTTTCTGCAATGGTTTCGACAGAAATATAAGACCCACTCTTCTGCCTATCCCTTTGACAAACTTGGGTGACTTCAGAGGTCTTATGATTGTATGCTCCATTAAGGATTTATCAATGTTTATTACAAATGTGTGCATTTAACTTGAACTACAATGTATGTATTTTGCATTCTCAAATTTAAAGATTTTTTTCAGTAAGATTTTTTTTAATCATTGTTAGAAAAATTAGCTATCTAATGCCACCACCCTAGAGACCTATAAGATATAATAACTATTCAAATTTAGAGCTGTTCCCAATTTAACTCTTCATTCATCTTCCAGTTTCAACAAATACAAAATTTGGAGGAGGTGTAAGGGAGTAACCTCAATTAACTTTGTTTGACATTGAAAACTGTATTTTTCACCTAGATTATGAATCATCATTTAGAGAAAATATGCCTCATAAGTTATCGGCAAACTATCAGTTCAATTGCTTTGATACTGTCCCTAAATTTCGCCGCGGAAGTCTCGACAGTACAAAACATTACCAAAATTTATAGATATTATTGTTTAAAAAATAGCTAAGGCATTTGTTTCTTATTATAACTACCTGTTTTTTCACATCTGCGTCTAGGTTGTTTTTTTTTTTTTTTTTTTTTTTTTTTTTTTTTTGCAATATGAAAGTTTGCAGAACAACAGAGAACTTTAAAAAAAGACTCAAAATCAAAAATGGCTGCCTTTCATAAAAATTTGTGAACAAAGTTCTGAAAAATTGCTGGTATAAAGCAGAAAAAATTAACACTTTGAATGACCGTAACAAAAATATAATACTTAGCAACTGGCAGCTGCAGGAGACTTAAAACACCTGAAAATCGAGGTGTCCCAAAATTTCCCCTGCTGTCCCATAGTAGCCACGGTTTACGGTACTAGAAGAAAAACAAAAGGCAAACACATTACTACGCATACCAAAGTTCTCACAAGCGAAGTAGCGGGAAACGCTAGCTACGGTTATAACTGATTTGAAATAGATTGTCACTGGATACTCGTGATTTAGCCGCCGCTGAGTATGCTGTGTGTTGGCTTGGGGACCTGTTGGTGGTGGTTTATTTCAGTCGGCGGTCGCGGCGTCAAGTATGCCGGACGACGCTGGCCGCGACGATCGATAGCGGCGGCGCTGCCAACCAACACGCCGCGTCCAGAGGACGCCACTGTCTGAAACACCATGCACCTCTGCGCAGGCATCACGTCCACAATTGCCAAGCACCAGTAAACTGACATTTTCATTCGGCAGGTTTCGGTGAATTTCTAGTTTACCAACTTGATACGAGTACTGCATTTTCATCTCAGTTCCGATGCAGTGTAAAACATTAATAACCAGTTCCCGTGAGGCTAATTTGCATTGTTGTAGTGACCATTAAAATTCCCCACTTTCGGTCACTTCCTTCCGCATCTCCAAATTGGTGGCTGATAAATCAATAAAATTCCAAACGTCTAACTGGTCATTTGTACATCATACATGGTTTTAACCGTAATACTTAACCTGCCCCATAGACGATTTTGTGGATCGAAAACAGTGCTGTCGTGCGTCAGTTGGACTTTGAGTCAGTGCAGTTTCTACACAAAAACGTCATTTCCGCAAGTACTTTGCTAGATGCCATTCTTATTTGGAACTGTTGTGAACTGTTGGCTTGCTAACTTACGACGACGATGAATGGATGAACATTACCTTCTCTCATCCCTCCTTGATGCTCAAGAATGTCATAGTGATTATAATGGAGTCACCGAATACTTTGGTGATTCACAGACTATGACTCAGCTATAGAAGATACGACCGAGCTGTGAATATATTGACACCAGGTTATGTGCCCAAAACTAAAAAGTTTATTTGATGTTTCATGTTTGAGTGTAACATTTACTGTTACTTTCCTATCTCAAAAATCAAGATATCACCGAACCTGATAGGTGAGCAGTTAACGCGGGGACCTGGCTTTTGATAGGACGTTGGTTCGATTCGAATCCCCGTCTGTTCTTCGATTCTCCGAAATAACTCCAGGTGAATTCCCGGATGATTTCTTCAAAATGCCATGGCCGAATTCCTTCTCGTTCCTTGCTCTCAATCCTCTCAGAGCTAAATCGAAACCTTTGGCGATGTTGGGTAAAGCCCTAAGAGAAAGAAGTGTAATTCAATAAAAGACATGGTTTTTAACTTTTCCTTCCAACTTTCTAGAAGCAGTGTTGGAACTTGCACAGGAGGATAATCATTTTCCTGACTGCTGGGTTAGTTTGAGTCTGTCGGTTAAAAAGGTTTCCATATAAGTTCTGATTATTGTGGTAAATAGTTGTGGGAAAAAATATAGCTGTTGTATTTTGCCTGTGAGATGCGGATAACAGATTTAAAGTTGGGTGTCTGGATCTGCAAGTGTGGACAGCAGAGGAGAAGCTGAGTCGAACTCGTGTCAACACAGCCGGGTGTAGTGTGTCTGGAGGGTGGTTACTGTTAGCATACAGCCAGCGTTATCTCGGCTCAGCGGGGAGATAACGGTTATCAGTACTCGCTCCGGGGAAACGCTGATAGTTTTAATTTCCCAGAAGAGATAATGCGTGCAGAACAAGGAAGCTTCTCTCGTGGCTTCTGTGGTAGTGTCACGTGATAATGTCCGCGTGGACAAAATGGCGACAACTGTCAAGTTGAAGGGTATCATCTGTCTTAATCGTTCTCCCGTCTACACCCGATAGAGAACTGAAACTGCGTACGTGTTCGTTTCAATCTAGCCGCCAATATTCAACTGGTCGAAAATTTCATCACTGTCATGTTTCTCCGTGAAGAAGTTACATTTTACAACGACAAACGTGAGAGGGGGAGAGAAGAAAAAAATCGCTGAGATAAGCTTACACGGTATGCAATTGATTGGCTCTCCTCACTTACCTTCTTAGTCTACTTTGGACCACGGGAAACAGCTGGTTCGATTTTCCTTTTCCTCCCAGATTTTTTTCATTCTTTCACAGAAGTTCGTACTCTTTTTTTCAGAGCGGTTATAGATTGTTCTTGGAACCCCTTGAATTTGTCAGTTTTAGTTAGAAACGCCTTAGCTTCTATATAATAGTGTAGTAATACCTTGGTGTACAGGTTTGGAAAAAAAAAATTAAAATTATCGACAGACACTGTGTTTACAAAATGATGGTTTGAAACTACATGTTTCATCGATTCCACCGCGTAGTACAAGAAAAATACATGAATTTGGGGTTGCAAATTAATAGGCAGTTTCACGCCGAATGAAAAAGCTTACTGTTAAAACTGGTTTGTTTAATTTTCTTAATCTTCTTTTAGATATTTGTTAATAATTTGTTCTGCGCTGCGTAGAATTAATTACTAGAAGTTTGTGATAATGTATTTTAGACAAAACTTTTTTTTTATTTCTAAGGCGTCCGCGGCTGTCTTTGTTCATGATTAATAGACTTTCTGAGTATGCTGCGCTGTTTATTTCAGAATCTGAACTTTCGGATGCCGTCCTACGAAGGCTGTAGGACGACAACCGAAAGCTCAGATTATTAAATCAACAACGCGGCATACCCCTAAAATATATTAACCATTAAAACTTTTTTTAGTGAAACACGTTTTTACTGTGTGGTCTACGTGCTGTATTTAAGTTACTTTCGTTTCTTAGAGTATGGTAATACCCGAGATGAAACTGGTGCAAATTTGGATATACTGGCGAGTTGCTAGTGGAATACCTAACTTCACCAGCATCCTCATTCTGAGCATCGCCATTCCGTTTCTCTTGACCACGCCAATTTTTATCTTTCCTGGCAATCCAGTGATCTTGATTAGACACATTTGTCTGTTGCTGTTGTCCATCGCGTTCGTATGTTCTAACTTTCCTTAATTTTTACTGTCTTTTATAACTGCACGGCCGAAGAAGAACTAGTGGATGACTCGTGAAGAAAGATTCTTGTACATTTTAAGTTTGAGTCCAAAATACACAGCATTGTGCAACAACCCCACATCTAAAAGCCATCAGTGCGGTTGTAATCTCTGGGCTTTAGATTCCATGCATACAGGAAGGATCTTTGTAGCATTTGTTAATGCATTATTTTCCCATATCGTGTGCTGTATTACCATAGGTCCATTAAAATTGATTTTAAGCTTTTATGTATCCTAATTAAAATGTAGAGACAGGACATAGACTTTGCTAAGTTAAGAACCTTGATATCCGGAGGTTGTGGAGCATTTTCGTCAGTTTCTGATAATACTAATAAATAAATGCTGCCGAAGCAATAAAAAATTTTCATTCGTTTATTTGTTTTCCGAATGTATCTCACTTCTTCCATAGAAGCATGTTCAGTGATTTCTCCTGTTAATTGTGTACGCATGTCATAACCATATTAGGAGGCGTCCATTAATGTGGTGACACGAAATGGGGGGGGGGGGTCCGGCGAAATCTCACGAAACCTCACCAAGGGGTAGAGGCGGGGGGTCAACGGAAATCTCACATGAGGTTTTGAAATTCTTGTAGAACGAAAAAAAAAGATCTACAAATGACGCGAAAGTCGATTTTTGTGCGGCATTTTGGTCCAAAAACCGACCTTGGGGGGGGGGGGGGGGGTTCCGACGAAATCTCACGAAGTCTCACCAGAGGGGGGGGGGGGGAGGTTCTGGAATTCCGGAAAAAACACCTCACACCCCCTTATGACAATTAACGGGAGAAACCGCTGAAGATGCATCTATGAAAGAAGTGAGATACCTTTGGAAAACGAATAAACGAACGGAAAAAAATCAATTGCTACAGCGGTATTTTTTTTATCAATAAGTAGGCCTACGTTTCATTTATTTTTAAAAGAAATGTTTCAAGTATTCAGAGATGATCAAGAGACGGGATTAACATCTCTAGATCTGAAGTAAATTTTACATTCTTGGCGAAAAAGAAAGTGGTATAAACACGGATGTGGTAAAAATGGAGTCGTCTTCGTGCATCCGGAGACACGGGAAAGAACCTGTTATTATGAGGGCAAGTTGGAACGAACTCAGCGGCCACGCGATGTTTCCAGCCTCGCGTGCGAGCTTCTGCTTGCAAGGTCGTTTCGCATCATACACTGACCTCAGATGTGAAATTTAATTTTTTGTATTTGAAATACAGCTTTATATCAAATTCAGTTCCACCTAGAAATCATCATAATCGAAACCAGTGCATTAAAGTCGAAATTAATTTATCGTTTCTGTCTTATTGTCACAGTGTACGTTCTCGATATAGAATAGTGATGACTATGTGACCGAGTGTGTAGGTTCAGGGAACTGTACGTTCTTGAATTTCCCGCTTGATCATCGTCTCTGACTGCGTGGTCAGTGTATTGCACCTCAAAAGCGTACTACTGCTTTCCACTGCGGTTCATTATTTTCTTGTTTACGTCTGGGCTAATTAGTACTTGAAAGGAATTGTGAGTTGAGAGATGCTATCCAGTGATATGAAAAAGCTGTCTGGCGTCCGACAAAGGAGCACTCTGAGCGACTCCCGCCCTTCCAATTATGTCCCACCAGTCTCAAGTGAGGCGCTCGCCAGATCAAATTTACACCAGATTTCCAATTCAGCTTTACGCTTGGGAGGTTTCTTGCAACTGTTTCGATTCTAGCGTTCGCATCACCGCTCTGTGGTAGTTTGTGTACGTACTCCAGTTTAATATCTTTTCCTTACCAGTATGTATACACAAATTTGACAATTCTTGTCACCGAGCGTGGTGGGTGAGCGGTTAACGCTCTGGTCTCACATTCGGGAGGACGCCGGTTCGAATCCCTGTCCCGGCATCGAGATTTGGATTTTCCATGGTTTCCCCAAATCACTCTAGACGATTGCCGGGATGCTTCCTTCAAAATGGCCATGGTAGAATTCCTTCTCGTTCCTTGTCCCCAGTCCTTTTACGTCTCTAATGACCTCGACGTGGACGAGGCGTAAAGGCATACGCAATTACTCCGAAAGGACTGTTCATACCACAGATGCGAATAAAACTAAACACAGGTTGCACAAGCAGAAGTTTATGTGGGCTGTTGCTGATAAATTTGTGCGATTAACAACTTATCCTGTGTATGTAGGTAATATGATTTTTCGCGAAGTTTGTATCGAAGTTTTAAGGTTGTAGGTTTCTGCGTATCGTCCCTCTGTGTGAGTAAAGTTTGATGCGAATCGTCTGCAGACTGGTTTTGTAACGTGTGAGAGGTCGCGGCTGTTTCCTCTCGTGGCCGTCCCATGAATTATGAACACGGCATCGCCTAACGCAGCAAGTGCCTCCAAGTTGTTCGTCTGCCACTCCCAAACACTCATCCCTGTTGTATCAGCTTACCTCGACAGGAGAAACGTAACGAATGTTACAACAGTCTGGTAGCTCAGTGGTTAAGGCGGCTTCAAATCAACGCGGGGTCCGGAATTTTTAAGAGTTCTGACTGTCAGAAATATTGTCGTTTTGTGTAGACATAGTTTCCTATGAATGCTACGCTTAGAGAAATCACTTTTAATATGGATGAGCCGCAGTAAATGCAAACATACACTACAATCTGTTACATAGAAATGTGTTATGACATAGACGAATTACTGAACACTGCCAAGGCTTTTGCAGTAATGTAACAATATAGCCCGGCTATTGCGGTAGAAATAACCATATTCTGAAAGTAAGGGGCGACTATAGTCCGTTCACTTAACAGAGGCGGCTCAAGGTCACTCTGCTCCATCCACACTCCGCTGCCCTTACCCCTACATCCTGGAGGGGGGGTCAATTTGCTACTCCTCTTCATGCACGCATGGTCAGCTGGGAGAGGCAAGAAGGGAGGTGATGAGCGGAGCAAGGGGAACATGACCTTAAACCACCAGTTTGGAGGGAATAAGGTATAACTTCTGCTTAGTTTATTAGAGAACAATCAACATCATATCCAGGGATACATTTAATTAGATCCTGTTTTTCCGTTTGTTTTCACTTTCAACCTTCTGATTTTCCACTTATTTTTTTTTCCTTTTTGAACCTCGAATTTCACTCTAAACTTATCATCGTTTAGTTCATACACTTAAAAAACATGTGATACAAATCTATTTAAGCACTATTTCTCAAATAAAAATTTTATTTTTTAAATTTCACTTTCAAGAGTATTGATTATTCGGAAAATTTAAAGGCTGCCTGAATTTGTAGTGACAAGGTTTGGGCATGTTGAAGACCTGTTCTTGCAAGCCAAATTTCGATTTCGTATGGTATTAAGTTGGATACCAGTATTGACTATAGTGGTGATTTACGAACTTGGGAGTTTTTCCCGCGTGTTGCTGATATGAAATCTTCACGGGTGTCGTGAAAACAAAATGTTTCGGCAGCTGGCTCTTCTGTCTTCACCGAACGTGGTGGGTGAGTGGTAACGCTCTGGCCTCGCATTCGGGAGGACGCGAGTTCGAATCCCCGTCCGGGCATCCAGATTTAGGTTTCTATAGTTTGCTCAAATCACTCCAGGCAAACGCTTCGATGCTTCCTTCAAGAGGCCATGGTCGAATTCCTTCCCGTTCCTTGTTTCCAATCCCATGCCGCCTCTAATGACCACGACGTCGACGAGGCGTAAAGCCATTAGTAAAAAAAGAAGAAGAAAAAAGCCTGCTGTTGCCGCGTCGGCTCCCGTGAAGATTACGTTAGTTCTCTAGATGTCTTGCATTCCTGGAACGTATGTCGAGATTCCCTCACCACCCTTCCGTTTTCGTTGGGAATAAGTTTGTAGGTTTTAGGTTTTAGGTTTAACGGTATGGGTGTGTCACAATCCATCTCCGAAATGTACAGGATTTGGTTTGCATGTATTTTTAGACGTAATAGGAGAGCCGTCCCAGCATATGCCTAGAATATCGGTGACTAAACCACGTTTCCATATCGCTTAAACCCTCACAAATCGCTGATGCCTGATGGTCTTTATGAGTTATGAGTCTAACAGCATTCGTTAAAACAAGGAGCAAAATGTTGCGATATCTGCGTTGCCTGGTTATGATTCTGCTGTGGAGATGGGCGAGAATGCATGCTGTAACGGCGTGACGTTTGTCCCGTACTCACGTCTCGAGTGTGTTTTGCACACAATCGCGCAGGTTGCTCGGCTCCCTGCCTGCGGCATTGTTCCTCCACTGTGCACGCGTCACAGCTGACCTTTCGGCTGTACTACCAAGTGTCGCTTCATCCTTACGTAATTCGACATACGAGACGTACCATCAATCGATGCGGGAGATCTGACACGTTTAACTTCTAACATAATTTCTTGTAGGCAATTTCTCACCAAACATCTCCCGGCAGTCATTTTGCTAATTTTTACACCCATAGTGTATGTCAAAAGAGAAGTTAGGTTCCAAGGGAGCATCAATAAACTCGTGTGCCTCGGTCTTGGGGGAGGTGTGGGAGTGGTTTGTTAGAAAGCTATGCTGGGCTACGTGGAAGGGGTAAGGGAGTCCGAGCTAAGCCACGTGGCTTTTTATTAATATTACGTATCTGCCACAGTTAAAATGAGGTACAACAGAATTTGGATCTTTCCGTCATATAATTATCTCCGTATGTAATTTAGATACCCTATATATTGACAGTGCCGGCGACTTGAAGTTGTAGCGCTGATGCGCACATCCGCCGTCTTCGAACTAACCGACATTACGATTATTTAAACCAGGGGTGGCCAACCCGCGGCCTGCCTTGAATATTTTTGCGGCCCGCGAGATTCATCACACTTTTACAAAGTATATTTATTTTATAATGGCCAAATAGTGAAAACCTACCATATGTATTAAAAATTACATTATTTGTGCATCCATATTTTCAAAGTGAATTACATTTATATTTATATATATTATTTTTAGTGTTTAGGTTAGGGAAAATCGTTGTACTTAATACAATACATAAAACCCTGTCATTCACTTCAGCAGCACATCATATTTAGTTTGTTATGAAAATTGGTTCTGCACATTGGCTGCGTGAAGATGATAGTGTCTCATCCCAGCGCAAAATTATTATACCAGTTAAGTGGTTTTCTGTAGAGCTTATTTCCCCTTATCGTTTCTAAACCGTGTCGCAGATTAATTATTTGTGGGCTGCGTCGTCAGTACATTGCTTGGTGCATTGATTTCACTGGCCTTTACATGTCGTACAACACTTACTTGGCAGCTTGCATGATACTTTTCGGAGAGATTTGTATAATGACCTAAAAGACGAAGGTATTTAGAAGGGTTTATTCCCGCACCGGTAATTTTTGAAGGTTTAGCACAAGTAAATCGAGGAGGAAAGTTCATAAATATTCCTAGCGGGTATTAGCAAGATTGCAGCAAATAACTGTATGCTTAAATTATTTTGAAGGCTGGTATAAATATCTTTACGAGATTAACGCTGTGACACAAAAGCTCCTTCTTCCAAACGTTTCGATCAACCCTAAGGCCGTCTTCAGGGGACTGGGGGAGTAACCTCCAGTAGAGTCGCTGCAAAATCAGCAAAGTCTTTTGTCCTTTGATATCTGTTTTAATTTATGGAGTAATAAGGGACCATCCATAAATATTGTCACAGGTTATGGAGGGGATATGGTAAGGTCCACAACGTGTGATATTGCAGGACAAGGTGCGGTAACTCTTTGGCTTCGCATTCGGGAGGACGCGGGTTCGAATACCCGTCCTGTCATTCAGAATTTAGCTTTCCGTGGTTGCTCTAAATCTTTCCAGGAGAGTGACGCGACAGTTCCTCCAAAAGACCATGGTCGAACTACTTCCCGTTTCTTGCGCCCAGTCCCCTGTTTTTAATGACATCGACGAGGCTTAAAGCAACAAAAAAGACAATGAAATTGTGTTGGTAGGGTAAAAAAATCAAGAAATTTGTTTGAAGTAATCTGTGGATGTCCCGAAAGTAGCGAAAATGAAGAGATCGGATAAGTTTTCTGACAGCTACACTTGTTATTCGGTTGTTAAAACGTCTTATTTTTTCGTCCTAGGCCTTTAGCAATCCTGTTGATCGAGCTTTTTATTGCGTCGATCTAGTATTTCGGACTTTTGTGCCAAGGAAATACACTTTCAGCAAGAGGCGCTTTTAAATCAAATGATGTGGAGGAAGCTGGAAGTCATTCTCTTCAAACTGAATTAGCGCGTTCAGTACGAAACGCCACGGTGCGTAGTTGAAGTTGCTACCTACGAATACGAGCGGGATTAGTGTCACTTGTTGCTAGCTGCCTTGGCCGAGTGCAGTACAGTCGTCAGCCGCCCTCTGCGAACCGGCACTGGCGACCGACCGCAAGTGCAATTGTGTCGTAATCAGATTGCCGCGGCCGCTACCGCTGCCGCCAAGTGAATCACTGCCACGTCATAGCGGAGCCGAGCGTGCCCCCCTCCACCGCGCCCGCAGGCGGCGGCGCGTGCCGAGCGGGCCCGAGCGCCGGTGACGTCAGCAACCCTTTGTGCGTGCGCAGCCGCCAGCCGGCGCTCCTTTGTTTTCCGTTTTAATACCCCGAGCGTCGAGCCGGGCGACAGTGGGCTGAGGCGTTGTCTCGCGAGAAGAGGCTTCGCCTCTAATTGCGACGCCATCTTGCCAGCTCCAAGCGCGTGGCCAGCGGGCTAACACCAGCGAATTTCAAGAAAGATGGATTCCTTTATAAAACAATACGATCTAAATGCAGATATCAGAATAAACCAGTGTAATGTCTGAGTTGCATTTTTAAAATTATGGTATTCTATTTTATGACTTTTACTTATGGATAAAACTGTTACGCGCAACTTCTTACGCGTGGAATTGGAATTTTATTGCTAAAATTGAATGTAGAAAGCTGTAAGTTACGTAAACCGAGCGTGGTGGGTGAACGATTAACGTTCTGGCCTCGCATTCGGGAGAACGCCGGTTCAAATCCCCATCCGGGCATCCAGATTTGGGTTTTACATAGTTTCCCCAAATCACTCCAGGCGAATGCCGGGATGATTCCTTCAAAAAAGCCATGGTCGAATTCCTTCCCGTTCCTAGTCCCCAGTCCCATCCCGCCTCTAATGATCTTAGCCGTTGACGAGGCGTAAAGCAGTAAGTAAAAAAAAAAAAAAAGTTACGTAAAAGGTATCCCAAAAAGCGGGATAATATGGCTGGGAAGTCATCACAATACCATTCTACCACTGAACCCGTGTCATGAAGAGAACAAAGTTGCCACACATTTAGAAATTGCAGCAAACTAAAGAGAGGGAGATTAACAGCGGAATACTACCTACCACAATTCGTCCTGCAGATTTTTGTTTCTGGTTTAAAATTTTGTCGCTTTCTTGATACATCTTATGTCGAGACCGTTTTGTACACATTTTTACTAAGATGTAACTTATATTGCGTTTGGTGGTTGGAAACACGTGAGCTAGCAACATACAACTGCCCATTGGTAAAACACGTCTTTTCTGTGTGTATCGCTGCCACTGCCAGTCCCTGAGCTTTACTGATAATCATCGCTTGCAGCGCAAATCTACACCTATACTATGCAATAAATCGTGTCTGTACACGAAATTTATGAGCAGATCATACACAAAACTGACTTTCAGAGAAACAAAACCTGAGGGAACGATATGACATTACAGAGACTTACACACGCTATCCATCTGTCAGTCGCTGTTGGTTAGTTTTCAAAATTTCATGACGAAATATGTTATTTTTACAGAAAATAGTATCATATGTTATTGCTAATGATACATAGTATTTCACTGTCAAATTTCATCATCAAGATCAGTTTAATCGTGTGGTCATGAGAACGAAATAAATAGACAGTGCTACTTTCGCATTTATATTATTAGTCTACTGTAGATTGTGAAATTAAGTCGATAGCAGATATAGATCCGGCCAGAAATATCAAAAGTAATTGAGAAAAATCAAGATTCTGTCCCTAGTCAATAAACAAAAGAATTGTATGTTGAAATAATACCGGTTATCGATAAAAATTATGAATGTTTTGAACTGATAAACAGACACAAATGATGTTCATGATGAGCACTATACCCCTGTCAGAATGTTGTCACCTCAGCACATGCCATTGCCATGGCCTGCATTTTTACTTGCCTAATCTGTAAACTGGTGGTACATTTTTTTTAAAAAAAATTTTTTTTGGCTTAAACTGAACACAGTTGAACGTGATACTGAATATTCATGTGCGAGCATAATATAATTTTTCGATTCGAACACGCTCGTCACTTTATTACAATTAGCAATTGTCTTCTATATGCAGCCACAATGGCATAGTTACTTCATCATTCGAGGATTGTTATA